>JAWQUT010000451.1:208847-223277 GCA_033807755.1 Ellobium chinense
GAGAATAACAATGTTCCAAAAATTTTGGGTAATGTGAAATGGTATGGGGGATCCACTCGGGTCCTTATGATGTGCTCAGTTTTTATCATTCATTCCTTTTTAAATATTTTGGTTTGCAAATAAATTGGTGGTTTTGTTACCTCAGATTAATAGGGTCCTGACTCTGTCGGACACAGTTTTGAGATATCATACGAAATCTTGGGTTAGTCTTTTACATTGTCTAAATTGTACAGTGTTTCTCTGAAAACTGGAAAGCAACATCTCTGATATTGTGTCAGCAAGTGTCAGAATGGCCAAATGGTCATGCTATTGAACTCCAGATCCAGAGATCATGGGTTTGAAACTTGCCATGGTCAGGCTGTAGGTGTCTTAGGAAAACATTTCATTTATATTTATAGGCAGGTAAAGATATTGTCAGGTGCTGCTGATCTGCATTTGTAAATGGTGATGGTTCTGTATGTGCCCCAAGGAGTTAAGGAAGTCCCAGAATGATCTAGCCTGCTGGTATAATGATAGTGTAAAGTCACGTAATCAGGCATTACCATAGAGATGAAACATGACAACCGCATTATTGTTATTATTATAATTAATATTAACAGAAGTATGTGGTCAGAAAAAGATATCAAACTAGGTAACTTAAATCTGTCAGAGAAGGAAGTCAAATCTATCAGAAAAGTAAAAAAAAAAACAACTCAAAGCTATCAGAAAAATAACTCGTTTATGAGAAAAGTAACTCAAATCTATCTGAAAAGTAATTATCAGAAAGAAATTCAGTTTTAATAGAAAAATGAAAAAGAACCTTGTTATTCTGGGGTCACAGTTAATTTGTCTGGAAAAAGGTGGCTGAGTTAGTTTTGCGGATCAAGAGCAATTTGAGAAAACATCTTGCAAAAGTTTGGAGATTTGCAGCACACGAATCCAGTCTCATGTAAAGAAAAAAAAAAAAAAGACTGGTAACACAATTAGCATATTATAGGGTAATGTTGTCCTTCCACATTCTTTCCTGTGCTCATAACATTTCTAGATATCTGAAGGCGTTTTAGGCTGAGAAGTGACAGAGTATTCCATACGAAGGCTGAACAGTCAGAGGGAGGGAAGGGAAATTCGTATTTAAGACTTTGGATTTTCTCAGGTAATGCAAGCTTTGGAATGCAGGAAAGAAGGGGAGATTGTCCTAATTTCAAAATTTTTTTGTTTTTGTAGTGGGTATGTTGAAATATAAGGGACAAGTTGCGCAATCGAATGGTCTGGATCAGACACTGCACAGACTTCCATAAAATGCAGTCATGATGTTTATCCAATCCACAACACAAGAGGAACAACAATAATCCAAAATATGGGATATTCCTGGGTAATTAATATGTTGTTTCTTCCTTTTTGTTGTTTGTTTGCCAAGTGGTTTTTATATTCATGTGATAAGGACAGAATTGTTCCGAAAACATTTATGTGCAATGTACTGCTAACCCACACTCACAGCGTCACATTTTCCAACTGCCCAGACTTATAAACTTTACACACAAATACTTGAATCATATCACTTTGATATAAATCATTTGTTGAAATGTTGATATGAGACTCTTCTAGTCTGAAAGGACTTTTACGTATCAGGAGTCGAGCAGAAGATTGAAGCTGTCAACTTTGTGAAATGTGATAAAAATGAAAACATTTAATCCTTGCCTCATGTGTTTGGTTTCACAGAATGGGATGAAATGCCATCAGCTCCACTTAATTTGCAATGCGCTTAATCAGACTGCTTGCTTAATGGCAACATTTTTTTCAGATTTGGTACAATTCATATATAGCATTTAAAAACAAAGACTTTTGCTTAATTAACCCTGTTTGCCTTTATCACAAATATTTGTTTTTATATCCCCCATGGGCTTGCAGTTAAGCAGAGGTGCTGGATCAGCCAAAAAAAAAGACAAAAAAAGCAGAGCTGATTGCCTTTCTTCTGAAATAATTTTTCTCTGAGAAGCTTATGCATTCATTTTAAGTACCAGATCATAATCAGTACTTAATACAACCATCCAAACCATTCCTTCCTCACAAATGTTTGTTAATAATAATTCTGTAGAACTGCTTTTTTGGCCCCTTTTTGTAAGAAAGTAATACTGTTTTTTTTCACGTTTGTTCCCCAGTTTGGGTCGTATTCTTTCCATTTTTTGCTGCCATCTGCCTGATGGTATATTTGATTTAAAGCTTGAGTTGAATGTTAAATATATTTGTGTTACTAATGTAAATAATATCCATCTCACACACTAACCGTGTATTTAATGTGCTGATATGTAACTAGAAAAGGGAGATTTGGCTGAGGGCTGGAATGTCAGAAAAAGTATAATGTCAGATAGATATAAATAAGTAAGAAAAAGACATTGTTGTTTTGTGGTTTATTTTGGCTCAAATAAACAAATAGAAACTGAAGCTATATGAAAAGATAGCAAGGGAGAATGCTGAAAAAATGAAAGGAATGAATCTGGGAAGAATGGATGAAAATCAATGTGTTGTGAGAAGAAAGAGAGAGATCTGGAAGAGAAAGAGAAAGGGGAAGGGAACGTATGTTGATATAATTAAATTAGACAGAAAAAAAAGTTGAGGCGATATTTAGTCCCATGCCATGAAACTTTCATTTTCCTGATTGGTTCCATTGTTATAAGATGCTGTGCTCTTGATTCTATATGTCTACAAACCCACCATGGTGTCACTTGTACTACTTAAGATGCATTTATCTTGCAGCCAGTCAACCTGAAACTAACTCACTCTTTGACTGCATCAAATTATTAGCATGATGTAGTTTAATGTATGTACTATACTTTCATTAGGCGAAAAAAGTTTTGACCTAGCTTATAGTTGTTTGATGTGGGATCACCCCCGTGCAGTGAAAAAAATATATGAGAACATGGCTATGAAAGTCATCTGATCTGCCTCACAGAAAGTCAGATTTATCTTCGATTACTAATTATCTCCTATCAAACCAGTATTTTTGTGTACAGAAGTGGTCTTATCTGTCCCTGTAGAAAATTGCATTTCAAACCTCCAAAACTGGCACCAAGAACTGCAAAAGTTGTATGCCAAAAAAGGGTAAAATTTGTGCCAAAAATTGCAAAAATGACTTCATAACTTGCTCTGTTTACCACCATGTCACATTGATTACTACTATACCGTTGCCATGTTGCAGAAATGTAACACATATTTTTTGTGTTCCTGTTGACACAGTATTGCAATGGTGGCAGATAAAGCGCATTGTTTGACCAAACTTCAGCAAAATTTGGGCTGAATTTGCAGAAAATGTCTAAATTTGTGAAAATTTGCAAATCGCAACGAAGCCTCAAAATTTCAGGAAATTTGTGGTAATTTGCAGCTGCAATTTTCCAAGGGGACAGTCTTATTCTTGATTTCTACAGCACACAAAAATTTGGAATGGGATGGTCCTTATCACATTTAACACCTGCTATTTCAATTCTCAGTAGTCTAGTGATAGTGACATAAGCCTTATTGTGGCTGGCTGCGAGATATTTGTTTCTTCTCCATTAACTGTAGATTCTCTAGGAAGAGGATTCCATGTGCTGAAATTGATGTCAAGTGTGAATGTGGTTGTGGTTGTTAAATCTGCTAGCATTCCCTGAAGGTTTTTCCTGGGTGTGCTTCTCTGTTGAGTAGTGTTCTTCTCTGGTCAGTCTGTGGAGTTGACAGTGCTGCACTTATGTATATTATTTTCCTAGGAATGAGGGCAAGGAAAGGTTGATGATGATTAACAAAGAGGCAGAAATTATTTTTTAACCCTTGTGTAGCCAGGGTTACTTCAGTTTTCATTAATATGCTGTTCCTCTGGAAGTAGGGAATTGAATTTATTAACGTCGATGACAGCCAAGCAAGGGCTGGGGATGAATTTGTTCAGCTTGGAGATAGTCAGGAGAGTGGCAAACTTCAAGGCAAAATGATAGGACAGTTGACACAGAGCCATGCGGCAAAGGCACGGCATGGATCACAGATGCTTAGCACTTAGCTTAGAGGTAATAACATTCTATTGTTGTTGTCACCCCCAGTCGCATGTTTGGATTGGACACTTTGTAACTTCAAATTTTGCTCTATCTCTGGGTGTTCATAGAGAGAGGATATCTGATACAATTGTACCTGGACAACACAGATGATATTGTTTGCCTCCATATGGAGGAGATGGGTCATGAGGGACACAGTGATTGCTGAGGGGCATGGACATTCTTAGAGTAAACTTGTAACTGTCATAGGAGATGACTGGAATTTCGCTGAAAAGGGGCATGTTGGGAAGGGGGGAAGGAAAGGAGATGAAGAAGGAGAGGCCATGTAGAGGCAGAGATGGTTTATGGGGAATAGAATTCACTTCATTCTGCTCCAAATATTCTTTACATAATAGAACAGTCCAATTGGACTGACATACATTTGTATAAAGTATATTTTTTGCCAAACATTTTTGATCAGGGTCTTTAGTGAGAGTGTATATATGTGAGGATGTGGGTGTGAGTGTGAGTATGCTTATGCATACACTTGTTCATATAGAGGTGAGTAGGGTATTTCAGTTTGAAATCTTGTCACAAGGTGGCAAGTGTTGTCCATTTTCCCATAATTGAATATTCAGTGGGCTGCATTATGTAATTGGGCAATAACATACCATTGGCACTTACAAAATATTTCCATTGATAATATCATCAATTTTGAATCATGGTTCGTTAACCAACTATGACATATACTAGCCCATCTTATCTAGCCAACTCCTTTCATTGAGGACATTGTCCATGTAAAGTAGAACCTATGTTCTTCTATGTCACCAGTCCAGATACTGTCAACTGCACTTAGTTGCAATTCATCAGGAGCATTAAATAGAAAGATTTAATTGAGCAGCACTGTTTTTTTTTTTATTTTTGTTTTTTTTTCTCACCTTTCTTGCCAAATATTTTGTTTTCTTGCAGAAAACTGGGCCTAAACAAAGTGTGTGGCTAGAAAAATTAGATTAAGTGAACCTGACGAGACTTCAGAACTTGCACATCAACGATGCAGTCTCTGACCATTGTATGAATTACATCACTGCATCGATGCTGAATGCACTTGAAGTAGCATTCAACATGCAGAGTAAATGTAATTCTTACAATAGGAAGAGATCCCGTCGTTCATGCACAAGTTCTCAACTGACTGCTCCAAATCCTGCTCAGTTTTTTATTATATTGTTGCCCCAGTTTAGAAGTGTCCCTTGTCCAGTTAGTTTAACCTGGGACTCTTCCAAGCTGTGCTTGTGTTATGGTTAAACCCTTGACTGCAATATGTCTGAGAAATTCTCAGGCATGTGATAAGAATGTTTACAAGGAGAGATAAGAAAGAAACTGCATTATTGCTACACTTCACATGTTTATTGACTCTATATTGTTCTTCCTTAGGAAAAAAAACAAGTTATATTTATGAAAATCTTGAATTCTTTTGATTTCTATACTTTGATTTGAAATGAGTTATGTGTGATCCTTTGCAGTCGAAGGGTTAAGGACATGTTTGGGCTCAGGAGCCTGATTAGGGGAGAGAGAAGGTTTCTGGAATATTTTCTCTGCCTTAACCTTGTTCCTTGCATTAACCCAGCATCAACCCAAGTAGGTGAAAAAAAATTTGATCAAGCATTATTCTGGCCTGAGATGTAGTTATTTGAAGTGGCAGGGAGTCACATCTATGCAGTGGAAAAAAAATTGAGAAAATCACGATTTGAGAACAATTTTCCACTAGAAAAGATACCTAATCTGCTTCACAGAACTCAGATTTATCAACAGTCACTAAGTATTCATAGTTTTGTGTAAAGAAATTATTTTATTCTTGGTTTTTGCAATACACAAAACTTCAGTATTGAACGGCTATAGAACCCTTCAGAGCCAGGTATCACAATTCATGGTCTGCCGACATAAATCTTATTTTGATTGGTTGCAAGACAGATAACACTTTTAAATTGGGGTAATGATATGTAAATATGCAGTCCAGCGATTAGTTTAGACATTACTAACATTTCACATGTTTGTATTAAATTTTGTCTCTTCATTGAAGGATTGTATGTCATTTTTTGTGTGTGTTTATCAAGTGTCACATTTCTCTGTGATTCATACAATGCATTTTCTGTGAAATCTGGGTTCACACTAAAAGTGCTCATTCAAGGAGAAATATCTTGAGACAAGCCAGTGAATCACACAGCGCTGTCTGTCCTTGCTGGGTGCTGTTCTGTACTCCGGAGGTTAACAATGTTTTCTGTAGGCTTAGGCCATACTGTTTGGCTTGTCTGCCCAGTGTGAGTGGATGTTTGACCTGCCAGCCTGCTTGATGAGGCTTTGGCCATTATGTTTGGCCTGTCTGACCAGTATGAGGTGAGCTTAGGTCATTCTGTTTGGCCTGTCTGGTGGGTCTAGGCCATCATGTTTGGCCTGTCTGGTGGGGTTTGACCATCCTGTTTGGCCTATCTGCCCAGTGTGAGTGGGTGTATGACCTGCTGGCCTGTCTGATGAGGGCTTTGTCCATTATGTTTGGCCTATCTGATCAATGTGATGTGAGCATAAGCCATCCTGTCTGGCCTGTCTAGTGGATTTAGATCATCCTATTTGACATGTATGACCAGTGTGATATGATCGAACTTCGGCCATCAGATAATGGCCAGTGTGATGTGTGACTGATAGTGTGAACACAAATGCAAGAGGCAAAACTGAGAGAAAATTGATGCAAAAGGCAACAGAATGTTGTGGTATGGGTGGTGAAGTTCTTTAGTACATATGCAGTCAATTCTGCTTAATTGTAATTCACTTGATATCACACTTTGCCAAATCGCAAATTTTCAGAAACAGAAATGTGCGAAAGTCAACATTTTCTTAGCTACCATGAAACCGCAGTTATGCTGGCTTGACTGCATTTGTTTATGTTCATATTATACTATGTGATATGCAGACTATTGTCTAGCCTGTACGCAAGTCACTGTTGCTATGGTGATAACATGGAATGCCATTTTTTTGTACTTTATATTTTGAAGATTGATGATTTTGAAACTTGATCACACTCCTGCTTATAATTTGTATGTACATGTAGTTCTGCTGTGTGGGACTGGATGAATAGATATCACATGAAATTTGTTGGCTGTCTAACAAAAATAAGTCAGTGACATTGGCGGTATTTGTCAGTAATGTGAGTTTCTAGGTGACAGGCAAACTGTGGACCTTTCCCCCACCCTCCTTCCTGTGGCAGGGATAGGACCTGAATTTTTGTCAGACGCTACATGTTTTAAGAACAATTTGACTATACTTCGTTGTGACTTTTGTCCTTGTGATGTATGTTATCTCACTATAGATAGAACACAATGTGTGCCACAGCCCCGGCACTGTGTCCTTAACTTTTCCTGTGATGTGATAATCTTTGGGTTTTCATGGTTTTCAGAATGGCATATCCATTTTCTGATGTTGATTTGTTACTGTTAGGTTTGCTTATAAAGGATGGTAGTCACATGTACAGTGTCTGATGGTGTTCTTAAAAGTTGTAGCTGTTCAGAACACCAATCCACTATTTACGCAACACAGAAATGCACCGGAAGTGAATGCCTTTAAACCTTGTGAAAAGTTATCCCTGCTCAGGAGCAGATCCAGAAAAATAACCCACATTACTGACCCTTCCTTGAGTATCAAATATACAATCTGCAACTTACATTTCAAAATAGTCAAGAATTACCACTCTCTCATGCCACCTTTTTCTTAATATTTTTATATTATGTCATGGATATACAGGATTAACAGCATTTTAGAACAGCTGACTAGTGAAGAAAAACTACTAGTTTGTCTTGCGTTTTTCCCATTTACATTGGTGCTGAATACGAGCACCATGGCACTCAAGGGCTACAGAGTGGAAGTAATCATGGCACTTATTGTCGCTTTCTTTGACTGTTAGGTCTTAACCATGATCTGGTTGCACTCCAAACACACAAAAGGCTCAATTTCCGTGAATTTTTTACTTTATTCTGTAGCTTTTTGTGGTATTCTGGATGTCACAAATTTGAGTTTGTAATTTTTTTCAAAATATAGGTGATTGATGGACGGTGTATTGATGGTCTGAACATTGACTTAGGATGTTTCATGTGTGGTGCTGACTGAATGACTGGGGGATACTGGTCGGTTATGATTGTCCTGTTGTCATGTAGCGCACCATTGCATATGTGCAACTGATTAGTTGAAATACATACAGAGTACTCTAAGTATTACAGTTATGTGTTTGTAGTTATCCACTGATGTGAGACATATGGCCGTGTTTTGACTCTGATGCTCTTAGAGCTCACAGTATGACTGTTAATATCTCCTCTTGTAAAGCCCAGCAGCTGTTCAGTAGAATATCACTTAGTGTACAAGTGTCCCTTGTCCATTTTGGTAAAATCCAGGGACTGTGTCATGTGTACCCCGGTTAGTGTCAGGGACATGATTAGAGAAGAGAAAGCAATCTTCGGGGGAGTCCATGAACAACATTTTGAGACCCTTTCTCTTCCGTAACTTCATCCCCAGCCTTAGCCCTACCCATAATCCTAATGCAGCTAATGCAAACACACCTTGTGAATGTCCCAAGATTTTACCAAATGGACATGGGACACTGTTAAACTGAGGTGATGAGTACCACCATGCCATAGTGCCCTAGTAGAGCTGTACTTGACACACAGTATTTCAAGCAGTCATACCATTTCATTAAAAAATGTGAAATCTGACCAGAACTATTCTCTTATGGTCTAAGGATGTACAGCCCTTACATGTGGGCACTGGATCTAAATCTATGTCAGTTCATAGTTCAGTTTTACATCTATTATTATCATATAAAGCCAGTATACAATCATGCTTCTCAAATACCTCTGACCTTTGACCTACAAGACCCATAACTCCTCCTTCTCTTGGGGTCAATCCACCACTTTTTGCTCACTTTTGCAGTATTTGGAATCGTCAGGATAAAGAATGTATTTGATGCATGTAACTGGTTATATCTGGGCTTATAAGACCGGAGGATGGATGGGGGGACTGGAGGATGGATGGGGGGAGAGAAGAATGTGATAAAAGAAGGGGAAAGAGGGCGATTATGCCGAATTTCGCGGGCCTGAAGGAGGTACAGCACTGGCCTCCATAAGACTTCTATTTGATGTCTCAATTCATTCCGGAGCGTTGGTTCTAACATTGGTATTGACACTTAACTCTAGACTAATGGCTTGTGCGTTGTTAGTTTGAATTGTGGTTACTAATGATCATAACTTTGAATGACCATGTCCTTGTTAAATGCCGATCTATTTGTTGTATGCTGTATTTCACTGGGTTATGTTGTTCTTTTTTTTCTTTCCAAGGGTTCTAGTTTCGTAATGTATTGAATCTTAATTGTGCCAATATTTAGACTGAACTCTTTTAGTGCCATCTACGTATGGCTGGCCGTAAGATCATGTGTTAGCAAAATATGAATTGACTGTTTAGCGCCATCAGTGTATGGCAAGCCGTAAGGCCATGATTCTGTTAGCAGACTGTGGACAGGTTACCGCGGCAGTAACATTTACTGTGTTCAATAAAGTATCTTGAAAAATCGCCTGTTAGTTTGATTCTCTCTCGATTTGTCACACTCGCTTTCTCTCTCTCTCTTTCTCTCTCTTTCTCTCTCACACTCTCTCTCACTTTCTGCAGATGCGTGTGTGTGTGTACATGAGTGTCTGTGATCCTGCCTGCCTTTTCTGTTTATTTGTCTGCAAGATTGATGTCGATCATTCTTCTGTCTCGCTGTTCGATATGCAGATTAACGACACAGGACACTATAATTTATAAGCAACCACATTGAGCATACAGACGTCATTGAACTTCCAAATATGGAAAAAGAATTAGCAAGACAACATGTAATGAACTTTGAGTCAAGACGTCGTTGTCTACTTTCCTGAACTCTTCGAAAAAAGGGTGCCACGCCATGTGACATCGATGCGCGGGAGTCTCGGCGGGACAACTTAGTGTTTAAAGTAGGACACGCACATGAAAAATAATTTTTTCGTTTTTCAATACTTTTTCTTTCTGAAAATTATCTATGGTGCCCACCGAGTCAATTTTACGAAGAAAGAGCATCGTTCTGTTACTGTGCGCGTATATAATATGACGCAATAAGGAGAGCTAGAGTTAGCGGGTTTGGCCCTTGCATCCATAATTATTCCCCTTCCCCAATCAGCAGAGGCCTGGGGCAAAAACGATGATGTCACTTAAGTTCCAGTACCTACAGACGCCTCTACCTGACAATGTATTATTCGGCTTTTAATTAAGGTTTTGGTCATCCAAATTCAAATGTAAAGTTTGATAGTGTAAGCCAGAAAAAGTATTCTGCATTTTTATTGCCTCAGCATGATTTTGTTTGGCATATCTAGTGTTCACAGACGAATTAAAACATTCATACCAAAGTGCTATCACCCATCCGCAGAGTACTGGCTAAATAGCTTGGCCATGTGGCTAGAACGTATTTGACGTAAGCCTATCGCCGCCACGTGCTCATTAGGTGTAACAATTCGGACTTTGGATAATGTAACCCTGTGGGTTATCTGGGGCCAATAGAGGCGTTATATCATTATGACAGACTCTTGAAAGACTGTTTTATTGGAATAATAGGATATCGTATGATTTAATATGGTCTGTTGGAACAATGCAGTCTTCCTGCTTCAGGTATGGAGATGCCAATAGCATGTGGTATTTTAATATATGCAATTTTAAATAGTCCCTATAAAATCAGAAAACTGGCCATGGGGAGGGGGAAAGGGGTTCGATTTGAATTCCAAAGGCTTAGATGGGTGCAACTACATCTGTAGATTCAGGATAGGTGAGGTTTGGCCACTTTGGTATAAAATTTGTGGTTGTTGCTAGGTGGGTAAGGTTACCCTGTTTACTGAGTGAAAAGGCTTAAAATAGGTAGCCTTCTTCATCTATTGTGCGTCCCAAAATAAATGGAATTGGAACAGGTTTTTTTATATTTGCTCCGAAACTGCCGGACAGAAATGATTCAAACGTTGGCAAAGAGTCTCTCTCCGTTTGTCTTAACTGGAACATATTTTTATCTTAGAATTGGTCCACAAACGGAAAAGTTTGCTTGTTTACGCTATATAAATTTTGAAATAGGCCCATTTGCGCAAAGATTAGAGTGCCTACAATTTGACACCAATGTCAGCTCCACATAACTGCAAACGTTTGACTTCAAATAAATGCAACACCCCTCATAAAAGAGTGGCGGAAATCGCTGAGAAAGTGTGCATCGTTATTGAAGAACCATATAGATAGTAATATGTGATTAATTTCCGAATATCTTTTGTTGCCTACTGTTAGCAATGCAGTCATGGCAAGCTGTGAACAAAGCAGCAGCAAGCGATGAAGCCACTCCCAGAAATATGTGCACAAAATCTGGGCTTTCATATTTGAACGAGTTGTATATTTCTTTACAAAGCTAGCAGCAAGGCTAAAATGTACGTATACTGGTTAGGAAAGTGCGAAAAGCGGTTTTCAGCATGTTCAAGGGGTTGAACAGGAATACATCACGAAAGATGGAATAAAGCAGAAACATCCGCCAGTTGTAATTAATTTTGATGAATCCACCTCATCTTCATCCTCGTCCTCTTCTGACGAGAATGACTAGCTTTGTTTTTGTAGTATGTGAAACTTCAGTTTGATGCATCGATGACCAATAATTTCAACCCGTCACTTTTCATTTTTGTATTTGACTTACGTATTGTTATTTACGTTTGTTTTGCAACTTTCCTTTATCCAGTTGCTTCGATTGGGTGAACTTTGATGTTTGTCACCAGGCGAAGATTTGCCGGTCACAAGAAACAAATGCTTGATTTGTTGCAAGTGTTTATGTTCACTTTATTGAAGTGAGACGTTTTATGTGTAACAACAGTAAGAAAGTTTTTTAAAAAAAAAAACGGATTTGTTTCAGGGTATGGAAGTCGTGTTATGTAACAATGCGCATTATCAGCCATGTGCTCTGAAGACGTGAAAAAAACCTTAACGTCTTAAGCAAAGTTTGTTCTTCTTTATCATAAAGTTCGTCACGGGGATTGTGAACGAAAGTTTCTGTGACAGATTTGCAACCAAAATGCATGTAACAATAATGAATCACACAGCATTTTTGTGATGTAATTCTGCATAGATGCACTTATGCACTTGAAGTGATATTGATAAGTTGCGCACCATCTGCACAACAACCTCTAGGAAAGAGTAGTGTAGCCCTGAATCCCTTCACTACGTCATGTTTATTAAGCAGTGGCGTCAACGTAATTGTGCAGTCTCAGCATCGTGAATACAGGAGCTGAACAGGCCTACTCGATAAGACAAACGTTTAGGACTTTATGTTACTTCCGGGACATACCATGAGTCTCAGAGCTGTTTGTATCAAAACAACAGAGCAAACATGTATGTTATTCTGTATAAAAAGCGAGTTAAATCTCCTCGTCGACTTTTTGTAAATAATGATGCAATTACCTTAAAGCTAATGCGTCTTCCTATGCGTGACAAACAATGACGTCAAACCGTAAACACCCTAATTATTGCGTAAAGTGACAAAGTTCAAAATTTATATAGCGTAAAGAAGCAAACTTTTCCGTTTGTGGACCAATTCTAAGATAAAAATATATCCCATTTAAGACAAACGGAGGGAGACACTTTGCCAAAGTTTGAATAATTTCTGTCTGACCATTTCAGAGCAAATTGCAAAAAAACCCGTTCCATTTAATTTGGGAGGCACAATAATTGGTTTAGGAGCATTTTACTTTCTGTCAAAATTTGGAGGAAGAACTAAACAACATGTTTGGAAAGTATTTTGGCATGAGACCCCTGGATAAGTTAATGAGAGGTGTAAAATCTCATATAGTCAACAGTGAAAAAAACATTGGCATCTCCATACCTTCAGAGGAGTATTGTAAGTGGGTCTCTGTTCGGTCGCGTTAAGCTCATATTCGACCTCATATTCAAAGCTATGTTTCCAAAGATCGTGGTCGTTTTATTTGTTGATAGGGTAAGCCTACGTTTTCTTTTGTTATTGTTGTTTTTCCTCTTTAACATTACTATTTATTGCAAAGTCCTGTCATCTGCAGCTTCTAATTTCTCCATCGTATTACGTGAAAAGCCTATCTATTATTAGAATGTTTGCACAGCAGAATATGCATTCTTTCCCGGTTGCCCTAAAGTGGCAAAGGAAATGTAATATCTAAGCACTTTAAGTGAAAACAAGCTGCATCAAAGTGACGTCACTTGGATGTTTGACGCAGACGGAGCGTCACGCTTGGATTTGGATGGAGTGAAGAGGTGAAGAACACTGAAGAAGAGTTAGTCTAGACGGTAAGAACTTTCTGTGGGCCCAACTATCTACAGTTTTGAGGTCATTCTAACGGTCATAGCTCTTCTCCTTTTTTTAAAAAAAAAAAAATTCTGTCTTATTAGTCTACTCCTCTTGAACATTTAATCTCCTTTCTCCAGATCACAGATAATAATTTCTGTCGCATTGTAAAAAAGAAAATTATGTCCCCCTACAAGATTTCTTACTCCCCTTGTCTCAGTATGCTTCTTGCTACCGCCTCGGTGTACTAACCATAATGCTCTGACCATTTTTCAATTTTTTATCTTTACCTGGAACCCGTTTTATTTTCCTCTGGAAGGTTTTTTTTGTTTTAATGTTATTTTAGACGTTTTTTTCAGTCTCTAGACTATACTATGATTATCCTCCACTCCTCAGCAGTAGAAAAGTCATTTTGTCAGTTTTGTAGACAATTCTGACGACGTTGGTGACTTTGCTGGACTGCAGTGAATAGAGAGCGTGAGAAAACTTGCGATTGAGACTGAAAGACCAGATTAAATCTAAATCTAGATCTAGTTTGGAAAAAGGGAATTAAAAGGGGGGAGGGGGAGAAGAGACTGCCCACCAGTTAAGACAGGCATAGTTTATTGCATTCCTCTCAGTTATGCTGGTCAGTGCCAAAACATTTGCGCTGTGAACATGCCAAAACTGCGCATGTTTGTTTGTTAACACTCACATTTATTATGTGAAGTATGGACTAGTCTAGATCTAGACTGGACTGGGATAAGGAATTCCGAACAAGACTCACAGCCCTAGCTGGAACTCATGCCTATTATAGTCTAATACAACCTAAGCTCTACCACCAACCCATTGAGACAGGAGCATCAATCGAAGCTTGTCCCTCACCTTACTGGCCGTCGAGACAGAAGCACCAGGTGTGATTCTCAGAAGGAATTATTCCCCCAACATTATCACCCCCTCTCTCTCTCTCTCTCTCTCTCTCTCTCTCTCTCTCTCTCATCTTTTAAGTAGGGATATTTATCTCAGGTGTGTAAATATTCTATCAGTAAAACTTTGTCATTTTATACATAATCTAGTAAAAGTCCCATCTAAATATACAGAAAA
>JAWQUT010000451.1:223842-247017 GCA_033807755.1 Ellobium chinense
GGAGGAGGGAATGTTATTTATAAAATGGAGGAAATCGCTCTATATGTAGCTTACAAACGTATCCCCTCTCCGGTCTCCTTCATCCATTTTATGGTCATTTGATCCAAAGCAGCCTGTTTCCTTCGCCCTTGGTCTTTGGTTTAAGCTTTGAGTCCTCAGTCATGATATCTTAATATCGTAAATGCTGCATGCAGTTCTCGGAAATAAAGAAAACTGAGTGGGATAGTTACTAGAATAGATTTAATAAGAGAAGGTGCAATAAATGACTTTTGACTTATGACCCATCTGTATTTCCCCTTTTCCTTTTAAGGCCATGTTTTTAATGGATTTTTAGTTTCGTTTTTCGTTTATTGAGAAAACTCCCTTGTTCCGAAAAAGTTCAACTTTTCAAAAGGTACACTGACTAACGTGGCTGCGACCGTGAACCCACAACTCCACGCTAGGTATGCCCTTTTTTTTACAGGTGTCCATCGTCTAAACTTGCCATCCAAACCTTGAAATGTAACTGCGTTTGTCCATAGCACTTTTTCACCTTGTTTTGATGCATGATATTAAGCGGGAGCAACTGGGCTTCATCTTGACAATCACGCCTCACGGCTTACCCCACCGGTTGTCGGATCGAGCGTAGAGGAAAGGACAGGAAGCAAAACGTGGGCGGCGTGCTTGGACTTCAGGCCTAGGCAGGCATCACCTGAACGCGTGGGGAAAAGGGTAGTGGGAGGGTCAGTGATCGTTGAGGTTTTAATTTTAGGGATGGAAGGACCTCAGACTTGATGCATTTTTTGTTCTAGACTATGGAATGTGTGTCAAAGACACTAGATCTACAGTTCCAAGTAGAAGTATGACTCAGAGTCAGACTCAGTCACAGTGGTTGAGCCCATTACTGGTCACTAGCTAGACATCTAGATCTGGACTAGACTAGATCATAAATCGTACCATGAAAATGAAGTAACAGTCACAATGGAATTGGTCACACTGAGAGACTTAGCACTTCTCATGGACTCTTGACAAGCCACACTGCACCAAAAAAAGCTGAATAAGTCCTGGGACACTGCGGTAAAAGTAAAGCGCAGTTGAGCCCCCAGGCAGGGCCAAAGCCCAAAGTAACATTAACAATAATCAATTCCACTTATTCATCAATTTACAGTAGACTTCTTGAGGCTTTGGAAAAAGCAGTTCTTAAACCAGAGAGAGACTGAGTGGAGAAGCCAGTAGTAGGCTATGGCTATACCCCCAAAGTTGCCAGGTGCCCAGAGGCCAGAAGTAAAAATCTGAATGATTTCCATCCCCCACGTGAGACTAAATGAAGAAAAACAAGTCCGTGAGATGTCATTTTGATTTAGTCATGTGGGGAGGGTGATGGCATACTCCGGATAGAGAATTCAGAACATACTCGGTATTGAATGCGTGGAATCCACCGCTGCCCAGCACTATAATTTTTAAAAATATGATCATTCGAGTTATGGTACTAGACTACTCTCCAAGAAATTGTAATGCACATAATATAGTGAGCAACTTGTCACACTAGATGCATGGGATTTCTATGTAATGTTGCACATCCAAGTGTGGAATGGTGCATTTTGTTCTCTAAATGGTGATCATCTTACAACAACTGTCATTTGTGATTGCAGTATTATTGAGTATTTGTTTGATATCAGATTTCCTTTTTATGCATATTCTATACAAGACAAACACCCCATTTTAAAAATTGGCAGGCACCAGCGGCAAAAGAATACCTAGCGCACCAAAAGACATCATAGACGAATGCATGGTTTCCGTGAAAAAGTCAGATGATTGGCGAATCGGGCGGATTGAAAAGATCTATCGGAGATTATATTTCGTTGCTATACACATTCTTTTTTTTTAACAAAAAGTAAAAAAAAATAAAGAGGACTGATGTGTATAGTTACCATTTGTGTATTTTTCTACGAATTTAGGTGAAAACCGCATGATTTTACATTACGTAGTTCTCAAGAAATCTGTGACACAAATTTGGCTGAAGCGTTTTATTAATATAGATATGCATGATCTTATAATTATATAGGCTTGTCTTGTGTGGATGTTTTGTCTTGACACAGAATTATGAAGAGCATAAGGGGTCCATGTTCTGATTATTTATAGTCATGCATCTGATTTTGATCCTCTCATTTCCAGAGATTTTTATTTTGTAGGGTTGGCAGGTTTGCTAGGCCACTAACTCACTGTGGCAGCATTGTTGTACATTTATGGTTCCCAATTTACTTTCTTGTTTGTTTTTTTTAATTTTTTTTAAATCCCTTGACAGTTTTTGTTTTTTAAGAATCAAAAAAAAATATAAGCCTAGCGAAATTGGCTGGAAAATTCTACCCAACAGATCAATCTTGCAACCAGAAAGGCACAGTATGGCTGTATTGATGCTGACATGCCATAAAACTCCAACTCAAACAAACAAAAAATTGCTTTTTGTGTGCAAGAAATCATGAGTGGAACATTATATGATGAATTCTTATTGACATGCTCACTGATGTATCCTCCCTATGGGAAACGACCAAATCACAATGTAAAGTTGGTGAGTCATTAAAACTAAATATGTTTCTGGCGAGTCATGTCATTCTGATTTCTTATCTCCCATCCAACAGACAAGAAGTGCCCAGAGATCTCTCCAACTGGTGGAGACGCAGACTGAGGCGACAAACACTGTGTGAGGAAGCATGGAGAATAATAACGCCATAGCAGCTCAGGGCCCAGATGATGAGGCCAAAATTGAGAACGTAAAGCCAACTGCTGATGATGAGTCCCCAGATAAGGATCGTGGCAACCGCCAACGTAGACGCCCACCACGTCGTGAGATACACCCAGAGGATGGTCAGTGATTTTGTTTGTCTTCTAACAAAATTAAAAACAAAGTCTCTGCTCTTATATGATATGTCATCAGTATTCATCACTTAAATCAAGCGATTGTTTGTTAACATCTATGGGCAAGGAAAAACTATAGTAGAAATGATAATGGTTTGACCATTAGATCCCAACTGCACGCTGTGCATTTTGAAAATCCTTTGACAGTTTTAAAATCATAGAAGAGTAGGCCTGGCAGCCACTGTAAAGACAAAACTGATAGGAAAATTCTACCCAGTAATGGCTGTAATCGTGCTGACATGCCATTCAACCAAGTTAGCAGCTATTGTGACTATTGCTTACCAAACTACATACTTTGAACACACTTAGAGTGTGCAGCAGGGTGAAAAATCCTGGCAGATAGAACATAATCTATATTTGTAGACACAGCAGTGTGGTGCAGCTGAATGATATGTAAGGTATTTTCTTGGGGAATGCACCTAATAACAGTGTCAAACTGAGTGAGTAAGATGAGGTTGAGAATATATGATTATATGATGCCATCAGGGAGACAGCTGTTGCTTAGTGTTTGAAATTTGAAATTTAATCGGAGAGAAAAAAAAGGCACACAAAAATGTAATAAGGGTTATATCTTCCAGTTTTGTATTACTAGTGCACGGGCTAAACTCTGCTGATTCTATTAAAATAGAATTGTGTAGGAATACGGAAAAGGTTGCAGTTATTGAAGGGGTACTATTAATACTGTGTACCACTCTGACAAGGCAGTTGTCACAAAAATATGACTAAGATGTACTGCGAATTTTATATCTTAAGAGAGGTGCCTTGGGACTGAAAGGAGCTTAGGAGCTGACAAGTTTGTGGTACACAGAGTGTTAAGTGGCATTGCTTACATTACTTTTCCATAGCATTATAACTGGAGGACTGTTGTGATCCAGGAAAAATCATCATAAAGCAGTTGATTGGGTTTTTGACTTAATGGCATAAAGGTATAATCCCCAAAGTTACTTTTATGCCTCTGTGTCAGAAAACTAATGATTGATGTGGGGCTGACTTTACTGCTGTTGCAGTTAAACATCCTACGCCTTCAGATGACAACACTTGCTAACTGTAGCATTTTTTCAGGCATAAAGACCCTATATTTATTTTCAGGCTTGTTCTATGATTTTGAATTGGCTCTGTACCAGTGTCAGGACTGTTAAGAGTAATGACAAATGAAAACTTTCAAGTGTTAAATAGTTTTGCAAACCAGTTTTTTTCTGTTTCCCCTCAGAAACTGGGAAATGGGCAATCCGTCGCAAGATCTGGGACCATCTGGAGGATAACAACCTAGTGAATGCACCTAGACCCTGCCACTATCGCATACCCAATTTTGAAGTAAGTGTGTTTGCAGCAGAAAAGACATCCAGAGCATGGGTTATTTCAAGAGGCTTACGCTAAATTTTTCAGGAATATCTGTAATTAGGCTTATTAGGGATTCTTACGGTTCATTCTTTTCTCTGCTTTCTAAGGAGCATATGTTTACAAATATATGCACACACGAGTTATTTGAGCATGCCTGTCATATGATGTTATGCTGTAGAGTTTTCTGCTGTACATTTGTGCATATTATAAATGCACTCCTGGTCATGGTAGGTGCTGAGTGAGGGTAAAAGTTTGCAACTTTATAATCTTCAGCTCAATATTTATGTTTTGTAAATAATTTCCTCCTGAAGGGCGCGGCAACGGCTAATGACAAGCTTTCCACCCTAGATGCATTCAAAAGGGCTCGAACGGTGAAGGTGAACCCCGACAAGCCACAGGAGCAGGCTAGGTTTCTGGTTCTGGAGGTGAGTAAACTCTGATGAGTCCTTCATTTGTGGATTTGTTTGTGTTATAGCAGCTGGTCTATATTTGTAAGGAGAGAATTGTTGTATGCATATTTAGGTCACTCGCCAATGAGATATAAAATACTGATGGGAGAATTCTCATTTTGGAAGAGTCATGGATCTTTTGAGTGGATTTCTTCATGTTGTCATTCTGTGAATGAGGTTAAGTTGGTAAAAAATGTGAGTGGGTATGACATGCTTTGTCTTTTTCTGTAAAGTGGTAGTATGTTGTGGTTCTATGCTGGTCTGGAGACTACTTAATGTACATGGTTTTGTTGTTTTTTTGTTCCTTCTTCTGACAAACTAGAAATGCAGTTTCATCCTTAGGAAATTTCCAGGAAATAGGAAGCTGAGTCACTCAGTAACTTGAAATGAAGTAGAGGATTGGTGATATTTCAAAATTGATTGAAACTAGTTTCAGTTTTAGGTTAGCCTGAGTCAATGCCAATCAATAAAACTGCATGAAAACAGAATACATATACTGCCTTCCACAGATTTGCACCACTCAATATCAGACTTAACTGAGATATTAAACTCTTTGAGTAGAATTTAATACATGGTGACATAAAAATGTTAAAGTTGTTGAAAACATTTTGGCTCTTTTCAAGTTCATCCACTGTAAATGAAACTTGTATAAGGTAACCCATTCAGAGATGTTAAAGAAAGGAATGCACTTTATTGGAAAATAATTCAGAAAAACCATATGATATGCTGTTACGGTTTTAGGAGTGAATTTTCTGTTGCAGCAGGAAAGGGCAGTGTAGTCATAAATGTGCATATTACTGCAGTAAAATCCTAACCCAGGCAAACAATATAAGGAGTGGTTTGAAACTTAGATTTTACTTGATAAGTCAAGAATCTTATCACATTTTTGGGTGAAGTTAGGGATGCAAGAGGGAGGAAGGGAGAGACTTCTATCAGTGGCACGTTTCATTCATTTGTATTGGTGATGTAGTGAGCTTGTCCACAAGGAGCATAATGAAACATGTGCACAGACCTTTGACATTTCTAAGTTTTCTGTGCCAGTGTAATAAAAGTGTGTTGTTAAGAACCATACGTGGAGAAAGAACATGTCTAAGTTTGATATCCTAATCACATTAGATGCTATTACTATTAAGGATTGGTGGCACAATCTTGGGATATTTAGTATGAATGCAGAAACACTTTAACTTGATTTCCATTCTTTTTCTGTTTGACCTCGCTGTTCTCTGGCATTTTGCAGTGTACACAATCTGAGGTGAAAGAGCAGTTTTTTGGAAATCCTTTTGAATAATCAAATTTGAATTTAGAAACATTTGCAGTTTTTCAGGGATGTTAATATTGTGCATTTATTGTTATCATACCCTCTTTTCAATTTCACCTTTCTTTCAGGCGGAGAAGGAACTTGTTCTTCTCAACCAGGTACCTCTTTACCTCATTTTTTTGTTTTTGCTTGTAAATTGTATTTTCCATCATATTTATGTAGCTTGTGTCTGTTTAAATAGCTTTAATTCCAGTGATCATGATTTCAAGACATTCCTAGATCTGTCAGTTATCTGAGATTTCTTAGATTGATTTTGACTTGCCTCACCATAGAAATCTTTTTCACAAATCTGAAATGTCAGAGTAAGAGACTTGTATTGTCGTTGTCCAGTGCTAACTAATGTTAAGGCTATCTTTACCTGGTGCACATTGGACACAGTATTTTCTCCAGACAGCTTGATCATGTGAATTCATCCTGAACATTTCAAAAATCCCCCCAAAATATCCACTGGGTGCTTGCCAGTCTCCTCTTCTTTCCTGCACTCCAAAGTTTGCAGTACTCGAGAAGAACCTAAAATCTCTCCAAAAATTTAAAAATCCTCCCTCAAATTAATGACACCTGAGGGATGTTTCCCCTAACTCTTGATCTGGAGAAAACACAGGGACAGTTGCAATATGACTTTACCAAAGTGTCCCACACCCTTTCCCTGGGAGGATGGCAAGTCTTTCAAGGTCTGTGTACTTATCACTGCTAGCTGAATGCTCAGGCTTTTGTGGGATAGGTTTTGTATGTCCCATGCCCATCATTGTACACTCTCACTTGTTATCCCAGAGTTTTCAATGGGCTGTGTTTTGTACATAAACTATAAACATAAAACTGTTGTTTGCAGTTGCAGATACACATGTTACCACTGCATTCTTTCATCGAACCAGCAGGTATTGGGGTGGAAGAGAAGATAAGGAGGTTAGCAGCAATAGCATTTCAAAACTTACAGCCCTGGCCATCACTCTTTTGGCCAAACTGTCACCATTTGGGGTATTTTGATGAACATGTTGACTCCGGGGTTTTCCTCAAGTCATGCATATTTTCAACGAAGTCATATGATCGGATGTTTTCCAACATAGAGAGCTAGGCATTCTCATTATGTATAAATACTTCATGACTGCTGGATTCTACACAGCTGATCTCACAGGTCTTCTCCAGAGCTATTCCACTGCCACACAAAAACTCTGATGTTCCTGATTCTTGAAGTCCATTAATTACCCATAATTTACAATTCTGTCATGGGAAACCCAGCATACGGTGGTGGTAGCTTAGAGACTGATCAGAGGAAATTCCTTCTTTGAGCTGATAAGAGACTATGTGTTGTTGTTTATGTGCTTTTTATCAGTGACGTAAACACGCTGAAATCTTATCTTGGCAGTTATTTACAGAAGCAATGATTTTCCATATGATTTATTCCCAAGCAAAAGTGCTTTAGGTTCACTATAGCCTATTGTATTGTAAAATAAAAGACTGTATGTGCAAGTTGTCACCTTGAGGCAAGAACCTCATAACTTAGAATTTTCGACTTCTGCAGGGGAGCATAAAAATGTTCATTTATCAGTGCAAGACCATGCATCCATCTATCTCAAAAGAGTTTGTGCAACCGCAAAATTATTTTGCACAGCCATGGGATTTTCTACACAATATGCATATGTAAAAACTATACGAAAACATGTAGAACGTTAAAACTTTGGAAAAAACTTCATATACAGGGTTTTTGCACTGAGGTGATATCTAGTTCATTCACATTTTCTTTGACTAAAATAAAACAATAGTAGAGTATGTTTATCATAAAAACTTGGACCATTCATGAACTTTTAGGTAAATATCCTTGTTTTGTATTGTGCTAATGGTTTTTAGTTTTATCTTGACTGAGAAAATAGGTTAGTCATCGACCCAAATGTCTTCTTTATTAGTCAGTTGCTATAGGAATTTAAAATTTTTATTTTGCTTCGTTTTGCTTTATTTTAGAATTGTGTACTTTTCCTAGGTATGGTTCTTAACATTCTGGACACACTTCTTTCACTGTTAGAAGTGGATAGAGGTGGGATGAGATGGGATGGTGTTGAAGATAGCTGAGCATATAAGAAATTCATCTGTCTGAGCAAATGAATATATTATTAGAAGCATGTCCCTAGTACTTTCAATGTGACCTGAATGAGAAGTGCAAGTACATGTACAATGAGAAGCTCAAGTACTGAGAAAATCCACATGTATGTCTCGGTGATAGTGTTAATGTGGTTGGAAGTCCCTTGCTTTTATATCAAAAATGAATTCTCACTTCACATCACACCTCACAAGCTCAAGAGTTCTGGACTGTTCCCTGGAATTTGAAGCTGTATGTGCAAGGTACATGAAAACCTTTAGATTTGGTTTTGAGTCTGCATGTCCAAGAAAAACATGCCAGACACACATTATTAAACTGTTTCTGTCCAAGTGAAGGACTCCGTGATAAAATGCATTATTCAGCATTATTTGTTTATGAAATTTGAAATTTAACTGTGAAACAGTGTACGAGTAGGGCAAATGTTTACATTGCATGAGGTCTTTAACATGAGTTAACACATTTCAATTTCTTTATCAGATTTATGAAGTTTACTCAGCTTCTGTAAATGCTATACGTGACCCTGAGAGTGACTGACTGGAACTTGTGTCTTAGACATCTACTTTCTCTAATATACAGAGCCAGAAAAACCTGTTGGTGCCCACGCCCCAGCTCCGCACTGGCCTGCTGAACCGTGTCATCCCTCCAGAGGGTGCTGACAAGGAGAAATTGCGCCACTGTTGCACTTCACAGGTAAACATCTGGTACTAGAGACCATGAGTGACTGAAGTATAATCTCATAAAGATCATGCACTTTTTGAACAGTAATGTTAAAAATTACACTTCCACTTAAAGAAAGCAGTATGATTTTTCCATTCCAAGTTTAACCATAGTCCATAAAAGAAAAAAAATGATTTTATAAAGTGTTTTCTCCATCATCATAAGGCTGCATGCATGATTTATGCTCGAAGAGTCACTGGCAGAACAAAATAGCTGACTTCAATACAGATGGCAGAACAAGAGAATGCAATTGAACAATTCTTAAGAAGGCAGTATGAACCTCAAGAAAATCTTCTGCATACAAAATTCCACTGCCTGTGTACCACCATTTTTTCATTTTGAGAACATTCTGTTGGATATTTCTGTTGAATTTCATATAACGTTCATGATTGTGAGGAATAAGAGAAGAAAATATGATGCCCACAATGTTGTCAAAAAGACCCTAGATGTCAGCAGTCTGGTGCAAGCTATAGACTTCAAGCGTTTCTTCATTTTCATTTGTGTTCCAAATCATTTGATTTGGTTGCGACATTAACGCATAGCCATAAGTTTGGAAGGGGATTTGTTAATTCGGAATGGGTTTCAGAATTTTTTCTCGTATCTTTTTCATTATTTGCATAGGAAATGATGGGGATCAGTACAGGCTGGATGAAGTTTCGGGAAAGAAGTTTTAAATATATGGAACAAATTTTTCAAGTGTTTTTGTTACTGGCTTGATAAAACACTGGTTGTGATTTCTCCTGTTGTCTTGTCCTGGGTGTTAAATTATTTCCCTTGTGTTCTGAATGTGCTGTAATTTTCCTCCTCGTTTTGCTCAGGGTGCATGTCTTTCTTCCTTATTTTCTGAATGTCATGTGATTTCTCCTCTTGTTCAGGGTGTGAAGGAGAACAGCAAGGAGATTGGCCTGGAGGACAAGGTGAAGATTGATCTCGTTGTGGTTGGGAGTGTTGCAGTCTCCAGGAGTGGTGAGTGGTCATGACTTTCCCCATTCCTTTCATCTCTTTATTTTTAGCAGGAGTGGCAAGGCGCACTTTAACCATAAGCATGCTGAAGTGTCCAAAAACCCCAACTCAAACAAACAGCAGAATGCTAAAAATTTTCGGAAATTCGAAAATGAGGTTTGGAAAGAAGAAAACACTTTAATAAGACGAGGTACCTCTGGTCCAGAAAATTTCATGAAACTGTCAGTGAATGACATAGTTTTAAAGTGGTACCTTGTTCATAGTTACAGCACATTTGGTGGCTCACATGTGACTCAGGTAGACTGTTGAGTAATAAGAGAAGAAACTATGATGTCATGGAGCCCACTTTGTTGTCAAAAAGATTCCAAATGTCAGCAGTCTGGTGCAAGCTATAGACTTCAAGCATTTCTTTCTTTTTCATTTGCGTTCCAAATCATATGATTTGATTTCGACATTAAGTTCATTAACCCTTTGCCATAAGTTTGGATGGGGATTTGTAAATTCGGAAGTGGGTAGACTTGAAGACTGTTCACATTCCATCTCTCTAAGTATTGGTGGATTTCCTTTATTACTTACTAAGGCATTGGCATAGGCAGAAAACGTGTATGATGAGACTCATTTTTAACTTTTGACCTAAGTTTGTGTTTTCATCTTCCTGTTTGTTATTTTTTTCCCCCCCAATCCAGGATACCGTGTCGGCAAAGGAAAGGGATTTGCTGATCTGGAATATGCCATGATGAGGACGATGGGAGCCATTGATGCTAACACCATTGTGGTCACTTCTGTCCATGATTCGCAAGTGGTGGATATTCCTGAGGAGCTGGTCAGTGTCATCTTGTGTTTCTTGAAGACATATTGTTCTGATATAGTTGTGGTAAAACACAAATTTTGAATTTTATATGAGACTATTCAGTGAAGACCAATGAAGAGTTCTTAATATGTCAACTCCACCAAGCTTACAGTACTGAGTAGTGTGACTGCGTTATCAAATCTTGGGTTTAAAGTTAAAGACATATCAACCGCAGGTTAAAGTCAATGTAAAATACCATTCAACCAATCATGTGCTTCTAAAAGTTGAAAGTAGGGAGGGGCAGTAATGAATGTTGGAGTTTTGGCTTGTGATACTCAGTTGAGGTTTGTGCTTAATAACTGAGAGTGATCTGTTAGAAACAGGAATTGTGTCCTGTATGTGTTTCATAGGAAAACACTGGTTAAGGTGTTAATGGCTCCTCACCCCTCACCCCCAGAGCCTGGGATGAATAGTATTCATGTGTACCCTGTGGTACATTGCTGGCATTATGATTATCTCAGCTAATGGGGAATCAGTGTATTACAACCATGGTCAGCACTCTGGGTATCGACAGTATTGTGCAAGTGACAATGTACAAGAGCTAAACTGATAAATACTGTATTTTATCAGCTGTGTAAAACCTGCCAGAATTCAGACATTCCCCAAAGCAGGGTCTTGTTTCAGGTTTTCGATCCCAAACGGTTTTAACACTAATAGTATGCTCTCCAAATGTTTTTGTTTCACTTTGGAAGCAGAAAAGTACCAGTCATTTTACCAGTTAGATCCTGTTCATAGCTGGGTACCACCTGCGGTGAAAAGATTTTTTGACCTTTAACACCAGGTTGATGAACACGACATGACGGTGGACTTCATCTTGACTCCAACGGAGATCATTGAAACACACTGTACTCGCCCCAAACCTACAGGGGTCATCTGGAACCATCTGGAAGTGAATAAATTCTTTCAGGTAACTAATCAGATGTACAAAACACTTTCAAAAGTTGCATAGAAATCCAGAGGGCTCGCAGTGATCAGCTACATACCATGTTACATGTATTACAACCTCTGGAAAAAGGTAGTGCTCCCCCATAGCACACCTAGAAGCATACACAGGTGTATATTTAGCCCTGTGCAATAACCTTAGTGATACTTGAGATATGATTTGTTACAGTCCATGAATCCCTTTCCTAGACTCTTGCACTCCGGACTTCATTGTTATACAAAAGTTCACCATGTACTTGTTGTGTTGTCATTCTGTATTTTCTAGAGTGTGGCTGTGTGACAGTGTTGACAGTCACAATGATAATCCCAGAGGGGAGCCATCCTCTGGTTTTCAGGATAGGAGATCTGGTGTCTAGTTTTCTCAGATAAAGACAAAAAATTAGGATGTCCTGTATGAATACTGTGCAAGTTAAATGTATTTTGACAATTTGTGGGCCAGAAGCTGCTGTCCAGGCAAAATTGATAAAAAAAATTACAGTGGTTTAGTGTTACCATTTGAAAGACGTGTTACAACTACAGTTGTGCTGGTGTGCCATAATACCTAACTCAAATCAACAAACATATAGGCCTACTGTAGATCAGTGAATAGCGCACTGATCACGTTGGTTTATACTGATGAAGAACCTTTATGACACCTGTGCTGCGTTCCACAGATTCCTGTCCTGAGGCAGCTGAGGGACATTGAGCGGGACGCTGGGAAGGATGTCCGGCTGAAGGGACAGGAGAGTAATGAGGAGGACCCGCTGGAGAATGCGGAGCCCCCTCGCCCTCGCAGGTTCAGGCGCTATGGAGGAGGAGGAGGATACCGGGGCCGTGGGAGACCTTACAGGTGTGTGGCTATCAGGACATAAGAGGACATGTTTTCTTCAGCATGCAGGAGTAGGTGTTGAAGCAGCAGGGCGAAGGCAGCTAAGGCTACAGTTTGTGGGCTTGGCTCAAGGACAGTATATGTTATGGCGACTTTGGGGGAAAATCAGAAAGGTGCAATACAGTCATAATTGTGCTGTTGTAATTGTGCCATAAAACTGAGACAAAACAACGGGAAAAACACTTTATTTATATTTCCCCACTGACTTGTCTTAAGGTGATCCACTACTCTACCTTTGTAGAGTTTAGTAAATTACTGTGGTGCGCATTGCCCCATTCCAATTCACTACATTTTAAATGGAAAATTGCGCACCAGAGTGCTGTACAGTGCATTTTTGTCTGTTGTGGATAGTGATCTTAGAAAACTGTTATCCCAAAGTACATTCGTTACTTCACAACCAGATTTCACACATGTATCAAAGACACATTAAGGCACATAATTACAGAGGGGTTTTTGAATTGTGTTTCTGAAGAAAAAGTTAGATGGAACTGATGAAAAGCACTGTCTCTCAAAATAGTACAACGAGAATAAACCTCACAAATATAAAATGCTTCTGTAAGTATGTGCACTACTGTGTCTTTGATACATGTGTGAAATCTGGTTGTGAAGTAACGAATGTACTTTGGGATAACAGTTTTCTAAGATCACTATCCACAACAGACAAAAATGCACTGTTCAGCACTCTGGTGCGCAATTTTCCATATAAAATGTAGTGAACTGGAATGGGGCAATGCGCACCACAGTAATTTACTAAACTCTACAAAGGTAGAGTAGTGGATCACCTTAAGCTTTGAACTGGAGGAGGGAATGTGGCATAGTGGCTTTGAGTGTAATAAATTTGGTGATAATATAGTAGTTTTATTTGTAATGTTTGTCTTATTTTAATGATGAATGTGTGACATAAATGAGATGTATTATATTCAGAGTTGCTGTTTTGCCGATAATTATCGGAAATCCAATATTTTTTTCCTATTGGACATTTCTTTTTTGTTTTCTTCATATTTTTATGCATCATTACTTAATAAATTATATAAGAAATACTTCAAATACAGGGGGAAAGTGGACATATATGATAACATAAATTCACGAGGATATCGGACCGTCGTAAAATTTTCAGATAATTTTATGGTCAGTCGCTGGCAACCCTGTATATTGTATGGCAGCATAAAATATAGTTCCTGTAGGCAAATAAAGGTGGATTTTTTTTAAAGTTAAGCAGCTGCATATGAAAGATTGATATTTGTATACACATTTAGGCTCACTGAAATGGATACGCTTGTTTTATTCAAGACTTTCAATGCTGCCCATTCTATATGTAGACAGACATAGCAGACCAGCAAAATATAAAATGGGTCAGGTATGCTGACAGTAATTGATTCTGAAAACAAATAGACTTGTCTCGATTAGCGCATTGTGGGAAACCACCGGCGTCTATTTTTAGAAGGGGGGCAGTCAATACCGACAATCAGGCCTAAGCCTAGACTCATTGAGTGTTTGAACCGGAACGATGGTTAACATTACAAGCTCCTGGGGGGTGTGTAGAAGCAACTCAAGGCGAAAAGATCACGAGGATATGAAAGGGGTGACTTTCAAAAGATTGCCACAGCCCAAAACACAACGAGAAAGATGTATGGAGTGGATAAGGCGATGCAATCGCCCGCATAGTCAGCTTCATNCGGGCATTATTACTGACTAAAACCAAGGCAGGAATGTATTATTATCCAACTCTGTAGGATGATTGTCCTCTGATCTACAGGACTTATTACTGTCTACTTCTGTTTACATAGATATGACAAGTATTTCTGAAGGTGTCTCCTTCTTTCGGCACTGAAATATGAACTTGTTTGATTTCAGTACATAAAATCTTAACAAGATATTTGTCTCCCGTGGCCACAGGTACAGGCGAGGTGGAAGACGCAGGACAGATGGAGACGACAGCAACAAGGAGAACGTGGAGACTGGAGATGAATCTGGTGCTGATGGAGATAATGACGGGCGCCGGCGCAGAAACTATCGCAACCGCCGCTTCCGTCGTGGTGGGAAACCAAGAGCATCTGAGTCTGAGCTGAGTGATGGGGGAGGTGAGGGAGGACAAGGGGACGGAGAGGACAAGCCACGCCAAAGAAGGTAGGGTTATTGAATGAGAGAGGAGTAGTAAACAGTGATGGTACAATGTATATATTGTTCAGAATACCAAAAATTAAAATCAGAAAAGAAATGTGTTTTAATTTCTTGGTTGGATATGGCATAAGTGTACATTCTTGTCCTTTCCCACAGTATCCTCTCTCACTGAGTGCGTAATTTAAGATAAGAGGCATCACTTAGTGGGATCTTGCTATTACTAGTATCAGTGCTTATAAAACATGTACCAAGGGGGTTATTAAGGACTACAATAGAAAAAAAATGATGAAACAACATTTAGTCTCCTAATCGTGGTACATGTATTAGAAAATTGTTGACATGTTGATTTGTCTTGTGCTAGGTTTCCCAATCGACGCCGCTTCCAGCGCAGACGTCGTTATGATGGTGGTCGCAGAGACAATAGGGGAGGAGGAGATCACTCTGGTAGTGATGGAGAGCAGAAGACATCTGGAGACGAGGATGGTGAGGGTAGGTGGCCATATTTGTCATTCAGATTGGATTAAAAGGACAAGGGTAATTATATGCTTTACAGCCCAAAAAAGTCCATATTATGTTTTTCAAAATCTTTAAACCTCAGACATTTTTCTTGCCCATGACCATTTCTGAAAAAACTGCTGAAATGTTAAAGAATCGAAAGGCCCAATATAATCTTCATCATGCTGAAACATTGTATCAAACAAACAAAATTAATTTTTCAGGCTTGCATTTTCCTTGTTCTTTCTTCAGGACCCCGCAGGCCACAGCGCCAGAGGTTCCGCACCAACCCTGATGCCATTGTATGGGTAGGAGGCTTGTCACGCCGCCTCCGTGTGAGTGAGCTGAAGACAGAACTTCGTTCTCTGAATGTGAACCCCCTTCGTCTGGTGTGGCGTGGTGCTCGTGGCTTTGCGTTCATCCACTTTCAGACCATAGACTCTGCTAAGGAGGCTGTAGATGTGCTTTCGGGCAAGGAACTGGATGGGAGAGAGATCAAGGTCAGGCATTTGCAGGACACACCCTATTGTTATTTCATATTCCTAGATCAGTGGGTGATTGATAGGGCACTTCACTTGTCCAAGAGAAAGTTCATCTTCTCAACCGAAGCTGGCCTAGTTTTATTGCAGAAGTGAGCGGAAAGTTGCATGCTAGATTCATCATAAATAAAAAAATTTTAACTGTGTAGAAGTATATGATAAGCACCAGTATAATGATAAACACCGGTATGCTGAATCACCGTATAGTGGCTATATAAATGCCCATAAAAGTACGGGAACCATCTCAGGCGTATACGGAGCCACTTGTTTCGTTCCACAAAAAAATTTCCGGAAGTCTGTGGATAACTTTGTTAGTCAGAGCAATTTTAGTTAGGTGACTGCTGCGTTCCATCTGAATCTACAGTGATCGTTAGAATGGCGTCTAGTAACAGACGGAATATTTTTTGCTGCATTTGAACCCTCTTCTGACTCAGATCTAGATCTTGACGATGATGTTAGGGATCCAGACTTCATTCCTGTGGCTACACGGTATTCTAATGTTGGATCAGGTGCACCAAAAAAAACCCCAGGACACTGCATTTTCTAAAGTAATCCACCTTTATTTTCCTATCCGCAAATGTTTTTGAACATTGAAATCTATACCTTTTCCAAAAAATCATAAAACACGCATTATGAGAGACAGACAATTGTGCTTTGGCATGTGTATTGTTATTATGTTGTTATTGGTTGTGTTCAAAAGGCATTGCAATTGGTGAATTATCTTAGATTTTATGAGGTTTTGAAAAAACCTGAAAACCTTCAGTCTGTGGTGCTTGTACATAGTAAAATCCTCCAGTCTTCAGTGAGTTAAATAATTTTTAGAGACATCTCTTTTCCATATTTCCATGCAACTTTTTCACACAAATACTGAATATTCCTCAGTAAACAGTAAATCATTGTGTGATAATCGTGTTAGATATAATGTGTGAAACCTGATGGTGAAGTAGTAACCTGAGAGGAAGTTTTCCTAAGATCATTACCCCACAATAGAATAAAAACACATACTTTGGTGCTCAATTTTGCAAGCAAAATTTACAGACTTAGAAAATGGCTATGTATGCCTCAGTCATGCATGGTTAAATTTCTTGTTACAGTCAGTTTCAAGTTTAATCTTTTCATAGATCCCATTCAGTTTCACTGTTTTCATGCATCCATCCGTTGTAAAGGGATGATAAGTGGGGTTCACATGGTTCCAGTTTTTGTTCGTATTTTAACTGCTAAAAGTTGGAATGGCTTGAGGTGCAATTCTGGTGTAACTGCCTTTTGGATTTGAAGTGAAAGATTGCAAGCCAAAATACAAAATGGTGCCGTAATTAATGTTCCAGTTGAAATTTGACCGAAAACTGGAATTATGTGTTGCTTCAGGGTTGAGCTCAGCAACAACACTCTGTAGTGCAACAAACTGGTGTCGGATATGCAAACTGGCATTGTGTACCTTGTTATTACTGTAACTCCTCTACTCTTCTCAGGTGGAGATGGCCAACAATGACCGGCCACCTCGTCGCCGCGGAGGAGACTCAAAAGGTGACAGCAAGGGAGACAACCCATCCTCAGACCCTGTTGAGGTTGGGGACAGGTAAGCCTACCAGACCAGTAGTTTGCTATGCAGAACCTGAGATGTTTTCATGAAACATTCATTAACAATCATGTATAAGTTGGAGCAGGCTTCATAATCCTTAAATGATGCTCTGAAATCAATCACTTTCAAGCAGTCTGAAAGTTTGGCTGAAAATAATTATGAGGAGGTCGATATTCAGATTGGAAGACCGTGTTACTATAGTTTGTATTTTTAAAAAAATTTTTTTCATTACTATGAACCTGTAAAATTTCTCTTGATGGATATAAAATCTTTATGGTTTGAAGAAGAGGTTTTTAGAGGTTGTTCTTGTAAACAGTTTTGCATCATGTCTTAGAATAAAATGACTGTTATAATCTTGTTTTATGGATAAGCGTAGAATCTGAGTATGCTTTGATATTGTCTTGTAATGAAAAGAACAGTTTATCAGAAAGTGAACTTGATTGTGTAAACAGGATCAAAAAAATGTTTGAAAGCCATGAGCACTACAGAAAAGTTAGATGGCAAATTAAACAGGCAAAACAAGTATTAAATGCTAGACTGATGAATCCTGTGTAAGAAACAAATGAGATGTGATGCATTATATTTATCATGTGCATGATGATTAAATAGTCAACCTTGATGGCAATCATCATTCTTTCCTTATAAAAGTGGTCATCTTAGACGGGTTGTCACCTTATGCAGGTTGGGGTTCACTGGTAGAGTAAGAAAAATCTTTTCCATTGAGTTCTCCAAATTAATATTATGATGTGTTCACAGGATAGGGATTGTCATATGGCCTATTAAAATGAAGTTTTTACATTTCTTGCATTTTCTTCTTGTTACAGTCTTCATCCTTGAGTAACCCTGATGAAGTTTCAGATTCACCAATTGGCTGTTGTCACACATAGTAATTGAGTCTTATAATTAAAAGGCCCAGAAAAACTGTAATGCTCATGCATTGTGAAACCCTAGTTAAAACAAACAAAGAGGTTTTCTTTGTTTCATAGACTTGGAACATGAAAAAGGGTAGCTGTGGTTGCGTCACACAAGTTGTCACCAGACCAGCTTCAACTGCAATTTATAATGTGAACTCAGCAAGATTGATGGAATGCAAAGACTGCACGCTTCATTACATTTTCATCTTTTTTTCATTCCAGGTAGAAATGGAGGACAGTAGGGGATCTCTGGTGGTCCGTGACAAACGGTGACCTCATCTTGTTTATTCTTCTTGTGTGTTTGTAGAGGTCAGCACGAACCACCGCGGAAATATATTTCCGTTGTCCTCACTTGCCTTCCATGGGCGGAGGGGACCAGAGATGATTGCAAGCGACCGACCAATTAGCCATAGACCTACTCTAGTAATGACATGGACATTGGTGGTAGCCCCTTGAGTTTGTTTTGTTGGTATCATCTTAAGCTATAAAATGACGTATTCATTCAGTGGTTAATTCAATTGACGTTTCTCGTGTGTTCTTTCTTGGTATTGATGATTGTGTACAAAGAGAAGGAAACAAGACAATGATTAACCCTGCCCAGCTTTCACCAAGAGACAAAGATGCTACTCACTCGCAACTACTACTAATCACAGTGTTGTCATTTTTATGCGCATATTATTATTTGTATCACTACGCTAAAGGGCTAATTCAGATAGGTTGGCATTTCTGTAGATGCGACTCATTGGCAATAGTCCCCACCTTACATGCACGCAGTCTTGTGCAATTTGCTCTGGTTTCTTAAGCAGCACTTCAAGAATAATAAGAGGTTGTTAAAGTTTAAAGATGTAGAATAATTTACAAGGCAGCACTATTTGTTTATTTTTTTTTCTTCTCGTAAGCCTGTTGCAGATAATGAATTTGAAAGTAGAGCAGGAGCCGGCTTGTGTAATACAAATAGCATGTGACCATAAGCAGCTGGCAGATCACACAGTCTGTGAGTAACGTGGGCTGTGGAATGAAGATCATTTATTTGTATAACCTGCTTTTGATTTTGTAAAATTGTGTGTTTATACCACAATTATTATTAATATCACCTTTCAGATTGCCCAATGGACGTTTGTTTGAAACAAAAAAAATCATCACTGTGAAATGATTTAAACTCAAATTATGCCAGTTTTATTACCCTGTGCATATTTATTTGAAAGGATCAGATTTGTTATCTGTTTGACAAGCTGAAAATTGTTTGTGAACACTATGGTAATAACATCAGACAGAATTAGCTGTTTAAGAACTCTATTTTATGAGAATGTACTGCTGTCTCAAGAATTGGTGTATGCAAGAATTGATATCTTCATGTTATTTTTATTTTTGTATACAATATGATAGATAATGTTTTTGCTTGTACAGCATGTGTGCAACTCATTCATCTCTGAAGATAACTTCTATCCTTTGTTCTCCTTTTTTATTGTTGGGAAATGACATTTCTTAAAATTTTCAGAATGTAAGCCTCCTATTACACCCTATTGAATTACTCCTGACCTCCTGGAGGATGAGAATATGGATAGTTTGTAATTTATTGGAAGCAGAAATTTTTTCATAATGATGTTTGCTTTGAGGAATTTTTTTCAGTGGAAGATTCCTTAGGAATCAAAACAAAAAGAGTTGTAGATGCTTTTTTGTTTCGCCTGGACTGTGAAATGAATGTCTGTCACTGGCATGTTTAAAGAAATTAAAACTAAAATGACTACACCTAACTCATTAACTTTCAGACTGTGTAGTGAAAGACCTTTTAGGTCGTTGAAGACGGCAGATGAAAAAATGAAGGAGATGGTCACATATCCCTCTGAAGGTGGATAAGTTGCACATGTAACTTTACATAGCAGGTTTGACCTCTAGGACTGTTCAGTTTCTCATCTTTTCCAAAGCATAGTTCAGTCTGGAAATGGATCCTGACTTAATCTATAATTTATTATTTATACATTTGTATTTTTGTTGTACAGTTATGTACAGTGAATTGTGCAATTGTTTCCTGAATTTGTGCATATCATCTTATTAAATTTTATACACATTTTTTTTTTTTTTTTTCGTGTTGCTCCTTGAAAATTCATGAAAATTCAATTCAATTTTGCTACAGTCACAAGATGGTCCGTTTCTTCATTTCAGAATTCAGAGCAAGCTGTTTTGAAAAAGACGGCTGCTGTGGAAAATTTTCTTGAGGCCATCGCTAATTTCATTTTGAGATTTCGGCTCAGTTGCGTTGCCACTGCTAGGATGACGTCAAAGTAGTCCATGTATTGAATAATCTTTTGTAATGCTTTGTTCACCTCATGTAGCTTTATAGACTATTTTTTTTTCTGTCTTTTGTCTTACTAGCTGGCTGGGACTTTACTCTGTTTGTATCACAGCATAGTCAGTCATGCAGGCATCAAGGAAAGGTTTGAGCTTTGTAGACATTTGTAAACCTTTTTTTGGGCCTTTTATTTTTGTTCCAGATTTACTCTGTAGCTTATTATTCTGAAAATTTTTTTTTTTTTGACAAACTATTCTCTGCCCTACAAGATTGTAGATATTTTCATTTGCCACATTATCCAGTGCACATAATAATGCCATATTATAATCATTCATACTTTCCCACCATTTTAACTTCTGTTTTGTCATAGACAAGTGATTGCAAGCGTTAAATTTCAATTTTGTTTTCATTATCATTTTATTTGATGAAGCATTATGGCTCGTGCACATCTTAGGGTTTTCTGTTGTTTTTTTTTGTTCTGCAATTCATGTTGTGTTAGCAGTAATTTCATAACTGATAGGAATGTAGTTGTTGCGTCCGTAAACCTTTTTTTTTTTCAAGTGGGTTGCATAGCCATATTTGATGGTGAGCTTTATTTTGTCTTTGCAAATTGAATAGAATTTACACTGACAGTGTGATTAACGTTTGTCGTGTGTACACTTTCAGTGGTAGCTTGCAGTTAAAAAAAAAATGTTAAGATTTATCCCTAAGTCGTTTATTTATATTTTCATTTTAGAACCATGCAGATCTATGTTGATAATTTTTTATGGTACAATAAGCAAGCTGTAATTGTTGAAGTCAACAAGCAAAGAATAGCTACTGAACTGCAATACCTGAAAATTAAATCTCAGTGGTCGTATGGTCAAAATGAAGGTTTCCTCAAATATGTTCACACAATGCAGCACTTTATATGTATTGTTTGTTGAATTAATTAATAAAAACTTTGTATTGTTCAATGCTCTATACGACAGTCTTTTTGTGTTGTTTTCTTTTTTGTTTTGTTTTGTTTCCATGTCCAGATCGGTTTGTGAAGCTGTGGGATGAATTTGGTCTGCTTTGTGAATAGCAAAAAGGGCTCGGACAGCATGGAATCTGCGAAAGAATTCAATAACATTCCTTTCATCTGTTGTTGTTGTTGTTGCTGCAGCTGAACTCTTGCCCTTCTGTTTGTTGCTTCAATGTTAGTTGTTTGGAGTCCTGTAGTGTCTTGTGCAGATCAGGATTGGGAGAAAGCAGAAGTTCTCTCAGTCAGAGCAGTGAAAAAGGTGGTGGGCCACTGTCTCTAGACTGTAGTATAAGCACAGGAAGCAAACTGGTGGTATTAAGGACTGTACTCTGTTGAAGTGATGGTTCAACTGAATATGGTGGCTGCATAGGTGAAAAATGGCAGCTTGTTCTCTTCTTTGAGCCATTTAATAAAAATTTCTTCTCTAACCACAGGAATTTTCCGAGATGGCCAAGACTAGTCTGCAGGTCTGGTGCCATCACTGTGCTCAAATTATACAGTATACTGTTTACGGTGGCGATCCTTCGGTTAGATTTTTCACAATTTTAAATTACACGAAAAGGAGTTAAAAATTTGGCCTTCTTTTGCAGATCACAGGTCCGCACAAATGAAATCCGCTGAAGCCATTGGAAAACACTGCCTGCAACAATTATTTTTTTATAAATTCAAAACTGAATTTCACCACTTTTGCGGTGTGGTTTCATGTTACAGTATATGATTATTTCTACACAATCTGTCCAAAGGACAGATTTTATACTCTGCTACTAATTACTATCGACTCGGATAGTCCAATTTTTCTTTGACCAATTAGGCTCCTGCAACCTATAAGCTCCAGTGCATGCATGGTGCCGTATGCAACTCAGTGGCGTTCACTGGGAGAAATTATAATTGCTAGTTTTGAATTCATTCTTTGAATATTGTCCAGTCAGGCAGTCACTTTCCAAGTATCCAAAAAGCACACCAGGAAAAAATAATAGAATTTGTAATGTCTTTTGCAAAATTTTGACTGTATTCTAATTCTATGGCTTCTTTGCGGTGTTCTCAATGTCACAAACTTAAACTTAAAAAAAAAAAAAATTGCTTAAATAGATTAGACTTGAAACAGCAGAGAGTTCAAAGAACTTTGTGAAAAATAAGTGGCATCTCCGCCCCTGTCACGCTGAAAATATGTTGAAATTTGAACCATTGTATTTATGACTATGAGCCATTTCATGAGTTATAATGAAAATAAATGGGACTGTCTCTCCATTTCAAAACAAAAAATCAAAACTTATCTAAATAGTTTTGTACTATTATTTTTACAGACCTATTTGCTGCAATGGGATATTTCTGTCTTTGGGGCTTTGCCTCAGTGAGCCCATTACACAGCGTGGTCTGGATTGGTGATATTCTGCCTTACTTTGACAAACTGAAAAAAAGACCTTTTTATGACAAAAGGATGAAATCTGCAAAATCTGTATCAAATGAAGTGTTGAAGAGAGACATAAAAGTGAATTTGCCGCATAATCTAACTACATGTATAGTGCACTGAAGAGCGGTCATTTGCAAGCTGAGAAATTGTTTTTTAATGATAGGATTTTGTTTGCATCATAACATTACATAAATTCTGAATGTCGAACACCACTAAGTGTGCATTTCCCACCGATGGTGAGAGATTCAACCGTTAATGCGCAAACTCTCAACTGATTAGTTCCCTGACGTATCTCATGACTACTGGTGTTCGTGCTCTTGCACAGTACAGTGTATAACATGGATCACTGGCTTGCACTAGCGACACTTGGTATTTTTTTTTTTTT
>JAWQUT010000451.1:247075-264842 GCA_033807755.1 Ellobium chinense
GGGTAGGAGAGGGTTGAGTGAAAAGGAAGTCAATATGGGGAGGGGCATTGCATTGCCGAGGAATTCCTGAAGTGATGTCCCTTGCTATGCTGAACAACGAGACGAAGAAGGGCGTTGTAAGCATTATAAACTTCAAACCGATAGTCCCAGCGAGTGCGACCTCCTAATTTTATGCGTTAATCGAAGATTTGGGAACTGTTAAGTTAAGCAAAAGTGCCAACTCTTTTTATAGCCTCCCCAAGAACTAAAGCTTGTTCGGTCCCAGTGAGATCGCATGTTCAGGGGGCTTTGGAGAAGTCACCCTGCCTCGTCTGCGCCTTCCCTACCTTTCCACCGGTCTACGAATGGAACGTACTCTTTTAACAGTCATCTGACTCGTTTTCCACTTATCATTATCAAATTTATTTCACCTGAAATCTCATTTTGATCATGACGGCTGTCTGCTGCCTATCGACTCCTGGTGAAAAAGAAAACACTGTTACAGACATCCGTCCGATGAAGGACTCAAGCCGCAGATTGGGAGTGCAGAACAAACAACCGTATCGGGTCTTTTATCTATTAAATATTACTATGCACCCTCGGGCTTATGAACGGAACGCTGCTGGATGGATGACTGATCTACAGGGATTTACCTACTGATATGTGCTCTGGTCTAACACAGTTCTTCTTCTTCTTAATATTATTATTATTATTATTATTATCAGTAGTACAATATTATTATCATTATTATTAAGAAGATGAAAATGATGATGATGATGTATCGCTTCAACAACCTTTCCTGTATTCGTGTTGACAACACAGAGGTCGTGAAATCGCAAGTATGTATCCGACTGCACCAATACCATGAAAAAATGAAAATAGGACTTTTACCTACCCGCAAGGGAAATTGATTTCAGATGTCATGAATCTCATTCATAATACAGTACAAATACATAGAACAATACACATCATACATGTAAATACATAATATATACGGGTGACATCTTTCTCAAAACATAACCGAGAGTGTATTTCATCATTTAGTGTCGTAATATCAGAGGGAACATTAATAACAAATTATTCTTAGCTTAAAGGGAGATTAAAAAAAAACATTTGAAGCTAAACAGCTACACCAAGGGTGCTCGATGTCTAACTGCAGCTAAACGGCACAGCTAAATCTTTGTATATAATTGGTTTCCTGTGGAGCCAAAGAGTACATTAAAATGCAAATTCGTGTGACTGCTCCTACTACATGTAGTCATTATAAGGACCCGGATTTACAAAACGATAAAGGAGGTAGACCCTAATCCAGTCTTTTGTGTAGCCATCGTGACTGCTCTGGTTGAATAGATTTAAAGTGGATTAATTACTTTTCATAGTGAGAAAAAAAAGTTATTACTTTCGCACATTTACACGTATTAACAGAGTACTGTGGAGTCTTTGTCTGCCAATCCCTACAAAAGTCAAGGACACATTAAGGTGCCGGATCAAAATGCAATTCTTTGACGTCAGTGCACATTACAGACCCAAAACACAATACGAAATGAAGATGCCACACAGCAGTCCGTCGCAAAATGTGGCAAGGATCGACGGGTGGATGTGATTTTTTTATCCATCTTCGACATTTCTATGTCTATAATGAATCTGTGTAAAAGGCGTTGAGTAATCTTGACCTACGTGAAACTTTGTGATTAATCGGTTGGAATGTGTGTGTGTGCGTACGTGCGTGCGTGCGTGTGCGTGAAATGCGGGTCAGGGTATAAAAGATTCCTGAGCTTTCCCGGTCTGTGCATTGCACTTTTGCAATAGCGAAGGGAAAATTGAAGACGCTACACCTTTTGATACATTCATAGTTTAACTGACACTCCAGAGGACAGAAGAAAGAATTATCAGGAGCAGAGCTCAGTTTTGATCTCGCACTGGCATCATGGGCAAGATGAATCTTATTTCATACTGTCTTTTGGTTCAAAGTTTGCTCATACTTGGATTGTTTCTGGGACTTGCAAGTAAGTGTGGGCAAATTTATTTTTAGAGAGTTTCAACTAGACCTAGGTCGAGATGGTTCTTCAATTCCATTTCCGAAAATCTTTATCACTCTTTTCCGCGCTTCTCAGTCTGGATCTGCTGTATGTAATCTTTCAGATTTCCCAAAACTTTCTCTGTCTTACATTATATCGACAAGTTTGCGACTGAAACACACAGTAGAAACCACAGAAAAAAAAACCAAAACTTTATTTGTTTGAATGTCCTTTAATATTGGGCACATTAACAGACAAACAGTCTATAATATCTAGATCTAGGCGCTATATTTTCGTCACGGTATAAGAAATTTAAAGACACAAAAGTGAAGTGAAAATAATATGTCACGCCGGGATCATTGTGTCAAAAGCCAACCAGGCAAGGTGTTTGAGACATGTTCTATTAACCTTTCAGCCGTGACAAAGCCATAGCTCTATAAATATAATACAGTACTAGATATTTGAAATTTGCAGCGTCACCCGACAATATCCGTTCGCTGAGATTAATGAAATTTCATTCACGTGAAATTTAAATGATCGAAAATGTTTTGTTTCCCTTGGCCACCCACTGTATCTTTTGATCCATAGAGGTAAATCAAAACACCAGGGTTTCATTCTGTCATCATAGCTCGAAACACGAGCCGTGCTCAGTAAAAAGCCGCTGTTATGGACTCGTTCTAAATCTCCTATTCGCGCAGCGATTGGTCACGTGATCAGGGAAGTCAGAATGTAAACACTGGTGGAACCGGCGTATATTTCTGTTCAGAGAGCACTAATGGTGCTGAAAAAAAAAAATACCAATACGAGGATTTTGGAGTACACAGAGTCCTTAAATCATGCTTATGCCATCGACAATACTTACACCTCTACACATATTAATATTTTTTTATATACGGTAATAAGTAAATTGATATACAGTAATTGGATACACTGTGATGATAGCTGGCATGTTGTTTCTGTGAGGAATTATGTTTCTATCACGGCATATCTTCACAGTGTACGAGCACTCCGAATTCTGTGTGAAATATAGCACCATAGATTTTATGGGGTAAAATAATATGCTTTATTGGAATAATAGGGTATCGTATGATTAAATATGGTCTGTAGGGACAGTATTTAAACTTTCATACATCTTCCCTCTCCCCCTTCCCCCGAAAATTGCTGTCGCATATGATTGTAATTCTCGGCGTTTTTTAGGCTTTGTTGCAATTTTGCAAATTTCCTCAAATTTAGGCATTTTCTGCAAAGTTCGTGCAAGTTTTGCTGATTTTTAGACCTTTTCTGCCGGTGTCACAATATTGCGTGAACAGGAACAAAGAAAATATCTTCCATTTCTACATTTTTGATACATTTCAGTAGTAAACAATGCGAACGTGTGGTAAATACCTGTATAACGAAGTTACGAAACTATTTTTGCAAATTTTCGTGCAATTTTTATCACTTTTTGCATGCAAATTTTTCAATTCTAGATGCAAATTTTGGGGTTTTGAAATGCAATTTTCCGCAGGGACAGCTATAGGCATCTTCATACCGTTGACCGCGCGCTAAACAACATTCCTATGTCCGATCCTGTGGCCGTATGCATAATCCTGATGGTAACCACAGGAAACTCCCCAAACATTAGTAGTATTCACTGTAGTTATCGCAAGAATTATGGATTCGATATACATGTATATATATACATATACATATATATATTCATAACACGATGTATCAGTTGACATTTGTCACTTTAACAAAAGATAGGAAAGTCTCGCAGGGGTGACAGAATGATAAATTCGTATTAAAAATTCAATGTCAGCATATTATTCTTCATGAAAAAAAAACAACAAACAACAACAACAACAAAAAATATCCGAAAGTACACTATCAACTGTGCAATAAGATTTCAACTGATCTGCTGCATGAACGAAGATTACATCAATTCTGTGTTTTATCTCCACAGTGTCCCAAACTGTCATAGAGTCATCAGCAGTGGAGATAGATGTCGGGCTGACAGACTCACTGGACATCAACTGCACCTTTTCTCTCCAACACTTATCTGACACCAGGGCTGTGCTTTCACTCTCTCTGTCCCGAGCTCCTTACTTCCAGCTAACCTACACAGAACTAGCCAACATCAATGACTTCTCCGCGGGTGATGTCAACAAATTGACTACAGAGGCCGTCACAGCTGACGGCGCTTTCAGTACCACGGGAGACTCTTACTTACATCTTCACTGGGAATATCCTGATGAGACGCAGGCTGGTGTTTACAAATGTTCAGCTCAGACGTTTGATCTTGTTGGACGTTACGTGACCCTGACGGAAGTGACGCATGTGTTTGCCAACCAACCAAGCAGTGATGACTGGAAAGACAAGATTACAGAACTAGACATGGCCAATAAGAACTTAGAACAAATGGTCAGTCAGATGAGTGTTCAGATACAGAGCCTTGAGAGAGACAGGTTAGACAATGACAATTATACACAAAGTCTGGAAGAAAGATTGTCCCTGCTTGAAATGGCGAATCAAAACCGGATTTTTGAAATGTTTGAGCACGATTATCTAACTTACAACAACCACAAGTACTATGTATCTAAGGGGCCATACTATGACAGTTACCAGTCTATGGCCACTTGCCACATCTACGGCGGTTATTTAGTGGAAATTGACAATGCAGAGGAATACCACGCAATTCAAACTTTTCTTAAATTTACAACTGGCGTCACCCATGTTATGATAGCAGGAACCGATCAAGGTCATGAGGGTACGTGGACCCTCCCGTCAACAGGTCAACTGTTAGCACATGTAGACTGGAGCCCTACTGAACCTAACAGTGGAACGACAGGGAATTGTTTGGTATTGTATCACACCGACTGGCGGATGTATGACTGGCCTTGCTATCGCGATGCACCTCTTGGCTCTGAGCGATTTCTCTGTGAAATCCCAGTAGTTTAATGACGTCCTGGGCAACGTTCGTGTGAGTCCCTGGGCAGTATTGTCATTCTGTGGGCGGTCCCTCGGAGATTCTAAACAACGGAAATATCAGTTTCTAAGCAGGCCAAACGATGTGAAAATGCTAGAAAAGAGTACACTACTTGTTGCTGATTTTGCTATTCTTATGTCTTTGCCCAATCTCGTCCACATCGTCCTCCGACATAAGGCCGTTGATGAACAACATTTGAACCATTGATGATGGTTGCCACTGTTGCTGAGCTTCTACAGCCGGTGTAATTTTAAAATTCCGAATTTGCTAAGGTATAAGCCCGCCCATTACCGCTCAGGCTAACGCATGAGAGCAGAAAACGTACTCATGCTACGTCATCACACACAGTACAGATCAAGGGACGAGAGAAACAACAGTAGTATCCGTCAATAAATGTGTATCTCAATAATTAAAGTTCCAAATAACAACAACAACAACAACAACAACAACAACAACAACAACAACATCATCAACAACAACAACAGTGTCGCATGAGGACTTTCGAATTGTTCAACTACTACACAATATGTAGCTCTAGCTGACCACGCGCAGTGCAGCTCACTGGCTGTTTGACCTAGTTTTTACCAGTGTTAAAGCGGATTAGCCATAGACTTACACGGCTGTGTGTAACTGTAAGTCTATGGGATTAGCGCATACAGCCTGACGGTTAGCACCCGTTGCCACGATAGACGGCTGCATAGATACGATCGCCGCAGGTAGAGGTTGGTTGAGTGATGCGTGTAATATACAACCGTGCACTCGCTACCATTCAGTGCGGCCGCATGCGCATCACGAGATGAGCATCACCGCAACCACCATGGCCTCAACTACCACCACCCAGCACAACAACAGTCAGTGGCTGTATTGCCGCTCTATGCATAAATGCTGGGCTAATTTGCGCACGGTGAATACTACCCTGTGTTGAGGACTTTGCGTGGTTACGCAATGCGTTAGTTAACACAAGGATTATGCATAGGACCAAAGCTCTGGCATCCGCTCTATGCATAACCTCTGCGCTAATTTGAGCACGGTGTTAACCACGGTGAACACTACTAATGTGTTTGAGGACTTTGCGTGGTTACCGCAATGCGTTAATTAACACAAGGATTATGCATAGAACCATAGCTCTAACAATGTGTCCATCATCATAACACAGCATTACCTCCACTCTCGAGTTACCGCGACCACTAGAATAACAGCTACAACATTACAACATCAGAGACAACAACGGCAAAAAAGAATTCAGTCTATAGATGATTCAGTTTCACTGGAAAAAGTTTTATTTTAAAAATTTCTCTGAGGTGGAGATTAGGACGGGGGGGTTGTAGATAGTTTCTATGTTTCCACGAAACTGTTTCAAGCTTATGTTAGACATATAATAGTGTCAGACAATGGTTAAAACGAAAACGGTGAAACCGAAAGTACGGCTAAAACAAAAGGAAAGAAGAATCCCCATTTAATTTCACCCTTTTAAGTTTTTCTGTTTAAATCGAAGCTTTGTTTAAAATGAACAAAAGTCTTTGGTCCCTCGGATTTCGTTTTAACCGTTGTCTACTGCAATTTTTTAGAATTTTAATGAATTTTTTTAATCCAATGATTTCATTTTACCCACATTTCAAAATCTGGAGGAAATAGTAAAGGTATCCAAAGAAGAAAAAAAAAATCAAGTCAATATCAGATTAGTTATCTAAAGGGCACAGTGCCCAGACTCATAACTCTGCTGTGAACACTTTATTAGATCAATGCCCCCGCCTCCAAAAACAAAACAACAACAAAACAATACAAAACACGCATACAAAGTATTTCAAGCCAAGGCTTATTCGCATCGTACTGGGATTTCGGTGTGGCTTGAAATTGAGGAAAATGATGGAGCAACTGTGCATGGAATTTCCCTCATTATACTGCACTTAAATCTAGATATAATGTAAATGGAAGGGATCCCTGTAAAAGTATGATTCATGTTCATATTATCTAGATACAATGTAAATAGATGGGATCCCTGTAAAAGTATAAGTCATTTTCATATTATCTTAATACGATGTAAATAGAAGGGATCCTGTAAAAGTATAATTCATTTTCATATTATCTAAATACGATGTAAATAGAAGGAATTCTGTAAAAGTATAATTCATTTTCATATTATCTAGATACGATGTAAATAGATGGAATCCATGTAAGAGTATAATTCATTTACATATTATATTTGAATATGACAATATGTGCATGGGGCTGTAAATCATCTTGAGCCCTCCCGGGGTGAAGCATTATTAAATGCACTTTATTATCATCACTCGTCTTCTTCTTCTTCTTTTTATTATTATTATTATTATCATTATATAATGGCATACTCAAGATATAATATTACATTGTGAAACTAGGCAAAATAGTGAAGGTGTTGCATTCATGATCAACACCTCGCCGCTTCGATTTCCTTGGTGATTATGCTGTTATTCACCTTTTCGAATCAGACAGTCATGACAAACAATCCCATATTGGCCATAACCTCAGAGTTTGGCTTAAAATAACGTGAATGAGTGAGCAACACGTATACACTGTGGTTATTGGTAAGCATGCGGTGTTGTTAGAAAAGAAAGGTGCCAGATAGATACAAAGAGGTAGGAGCTGCGCTAAATTGGCTGTGCGAAGACCTCGGCTGGTCTAGTGTAGCCAAATAGAAAGCTTTTTCTTTTAAATTTTTCTTCGGAAAGGTCAATTGCATTGAGAAAAGATTTTAGTAAAGTTATAGTATTATTTCCCCTAATGCTACAAGCACCACCAGTTTTTCTAAAGCCTTCATTAGGGCGGGAGTGGGAGCTGAGAAAGTTCCGCGTGTTTTGGCTTGCTGAGGATAAAATAAAATGAAGTCTTGGGAACATCACTGCCTTCACAGGAAATTAATAAACCTTAAAATGGTAGTATTATTGTTACGGTAATGATAATGATGATAATGATGATGATGATGATGATAATAATAATAGAAATAATAATAACAATTATAGTTATTCAGTCCCACATATTCCAGAACCCCATATCGTACATAATATAAAGTATATATCCACCTACCAAAGTGTCGTTGCAGTGACATTTGTAATTATCACAATATAAATTTTGTGTATTACTGGCTACTCATTATGTCAAATTAGTCTTTGCAACAGTTATTCGACACAAACAGGAAAAAAAAAAGGAGTCCTGAAATGTTTGTTATGACCTTCTTGAACTAACGTTATATTTTACTAATCAATATTTATCAGAGAACCATAGCAAGGGTTATTTGCTGAGACAAATAAAGGTATCGTAATCAGTTTCAAATTCCTCTTAAATCCCAGGCTGTCCTTAATAATGTCCTTTAAAGTTAGGTGGTCCTATTCGGAGGACACTACTTTTTAAGTCTGTTGAGAAAATAATAATGTAATCTCTACCTTCGTCTTGGCTACTAGCAACATCTGTTTTGCTCCTCCTCCTTCTACTATTATCACTACAGCAACAAAACTACTACTACTACAACTACAACAACAACAACAACTACTACTACTACTTCTATTACTACTATTACTACTACTGCTCCTGCTGTTCTACTACTACTATTACTACTACTACTACTACTGCTATTGCTACTACTACTGCTCCTACTATTACTACTACTACTACTACTTCTACTACAACTACTGCTACAAAAACAACTACCACTACCGCTTCTACTTTTATAGCAACAAGGGCTGTTACTACTGTACTACTACTACTACTACTATTACTAAACTACAACTACTACTGTTACTATTACAATAACCACTACCACTGTTATTACAACAACGCTATTTTTAGTACTACTGTTACTACTGTTACAACTACAAAATCAACAACTTCTCCTTCTCCTCCTACTACTACTATCACTACATCAACTACTGCCTTAACAACTACTACATTTGCTGCTGCTACTTTTACAACTACAACGAGAATTTCTCTTCCTGTAACTACAACTCCTACATCTACTTTTAGTTACTATTACTACTACCATTACCACAACAACAATAACAACGACGATTACAACTACTTCTACTACTGTTTTCTCTTCTACTAGTACTAATAAATAAATAAATAAATAAATTTGGAGCTCAGTCACTCAATAGTATAAATATAAGTGGTGCTGTTGTTCCAATAAAACATACTTTCAAGTATCTGTCAACATGATAATATAATGCCTCTGCCTGCCCCAGACAACCTACAGGGTTACATTGTGCGAAGTCCAAATTCTTACACCCAGTGCGCACATGGCGACCTTACGCTTACACCAAACACGCTCTACCTGCACGGCCAAGCTGTCTAGCCAGTGCTCTGATAACAAGTCTGTATGAATCTTTTAATTCCACTGTAAACGACAGCTGTGCCAACAAAATCATACTGAGGCAATGAAAATGCAGAATACTTTACCTGGCCAACACAGTCAAACTTTACTTATGAATTTGGATGACCAAAACCTTAATTGAAAGCTGAATAATAGTAGCCTACATTGTCAGATAGAGTATCTGTGGTTGCTGGAACTTCAGTGACGTCATCATTTTTCCCACAAGCCACTGCTGTTTCAGGAGGGGGAATAACTCTAGATGCAAGGGTAAATCCAGGTTACCCCAGCTGTTTTTATTGCGTCATATTACACACGCATGGGGTAACAGAATGATGCTCTTTCTTCGGCAGATTGTCTCGGTATGCACCATAGATAATTGTCATAGGGATAAAGTACTGGAAAACAGAAAATTATTTTTGAAGTGCGTATCCACGTTTAAAACCATGTAAGAAATAAGTATAAAGGGCTCCAAATTCAAATGAATCAGTGTATGTTCAAGACAGATAAGTAAATAAATAAATAAAAAAATAAATGAATAAATAAATAAATAAATAAATAAGAGTCATCGTTGGCTTTCACTGTGTGAGTGGTTTCGGAAAGTCATGTTCCCAATGGACCCGGAAGTTGGTGATATGTCTCACAGTGGTTATGACGTGAAAGGCAAGTTGAAGAATTTACCACAGACTGTCACATGAAAAGGACTGGCCAAACGCCGAATCTACTCTTTGGGGGAAAAAATAAAAAAAAACCCCACATTTTAGCCAAAAATAATATTATGGGCATATGAAGTAGAGTTTACATATATTATTTCATGATAAAACTCAAAGTAAAACAAATCATTAATCTCTTTAGTCTAAGCTGGTTGCTAATGCAGCTAAATCAGATGTCACAGTTTGAGCTCCCAGGTCCAAGGACTTTGAAAGGAGTGATTTTAATTATACCTTTATATAAAGGGCCATGAGTGTGGTGGAACGTATCCCCCATTGCTTTAATGATCCATATATCCATTGGTAGATGGGGCGAATGAAACAAAATACAGTAAAAAAGCAGCAAACAGTCAGTGGCGTAGAGTAACGCCTTGAGTGCGTGTGGGNGAAAGGGAACGCAGAGGTTTTGCTGGTCATGATTTCGTGTGTATGTGTGTGTGTGTTTGTGTGTGTGTATGCGTGTGTATGTGTGTGTGTGTGTGTGTGTGTGTGTGTGTGTGTGTGTGTGTGTGTAGGGGCGGGGGGTGTGGAGATGCAGAGGTTTGCTAGTCGTGCTACGTAATGGCTCAAAAGCCTTGAGGACCCATGAGTGGCTCATAGGTGTAATGATGATAACTCGCTATGGAGGTGATTGTCTTGACTCAGTAGATATAACTGTCCAATAAAGTAAGGACCCATGACAGCGTAAAATATGTTAGATGACTGTCTTGTCTGTCTGGTTTTGCCTGCGGCTGCTGAGGGTTGTTTTTTGTTTTTTTTGTCGATGATGGTCATCGAATACATTCTTATTGAAATGACATTTTTTGTCTTTTGGCCGAGAGGGTTTGTGAAACTGAGCAAACATGCATTCCAAAATTGAACTGTGCCAAATTAAATAAGTAAGTAAGCAAATAAATACATAAATAAATTCTAGTAATTAATTTTGTCAATCTAAAAATAAGTTAGGAAGTGAAAAAATACATAAATTCCAAAAAATAATTTTGCTTATATAATAAATAAATAAATAAATGTTAATTTCTGCATACCCATCAACTGCGTCAGATATAATAATCAGGACTCACTACCATATCATAATTTCTGAGAAACTCTGGCTGATCTTTGAGTTGTCGGCTGTGGGTGGACCAACCATAAGACAGTGCATGCTTGTCAGCCAACGTTGGCAGCTTCCATATTGTATTTTCTAAATATTGCCTCAGGTCAGTATTTCTGAAGCAACATGATATGAATAAGGTTAGCGAGCACTGACGAGAGAGATTATGCTTTGACAAATTCAACCCCAAGCAGGTGACGCCGTCTATGCGCAGCTGCACTGAATAATATTAATAATGATACTCTTTAAAACCTCATTGATTCGGGTTTATTCGCTAAGCTTTAACTTAAGAGCCGACGCAAAAATAATTTAGCTCAAATGCTTGAAAGAGTCACGTGGTTAAACGATAAGCTATAACTAACTGAGCTGGGTGAATTGAATCGTTTGTTCTGAGAGCAGCACAGAAGTGTCTCATCACCTCACTGTCATCTGATACACTCAACAAAGAGAAAAAGTAAGTCTCTTTATTTTGCTGTCTATCAGCTATTTAACAGAGGGTTTAAGAATTTTCAGTAAATCGTTGTTTTGTTTTTAAATTTGTTTCCTGAAAAAAACAAAAAACAACCATAATACGACTCTCTCTCTCTCCATCTCTCTCTCTCTCTCTCTCTCTCTCTCTCTCTGTCTCTGTATATATATATATATGATATCAGAATCAGAGTGTGCTTCTGGCTGGTAATTTGGGGATGGGGAAGTGTAGTGTAAAAGTTAAAGGCTTGGACATTTTCAGCATTTGGAGTTCCAAGAAAGGGATTGTGACTGAATGATAGCCATAACATTTGGGGACCCCACTCTGGAGGGGCCAAGTTTACTACAAACAAGCTAAGGGGTACAACACTTGTCATAATGGGTATATATTAACAAATAAGCAATATATAATTAGATATAGGATTATAATAAATTAAACTGTGTTACCAGTAGGAGCGCTTCCTTGCAGTATGCTAGTAAATATTCATCATATTATATAATTTTTAGGTCAGTATCCTTAAACCTGCATCTTAATTCACTTTTTCTCATACTTGTATCTTAAATTACTTTTCTTTATACCTATATTTTAAATCACCTTTTCCCCACACATGTGCCGTAAGTGATTTTTCCTCATACCTGTATTTTAAAGGGACAGGGATAGCTATCTGTTTCATAGCCTAAAATATCCACAATAATTCTTCATAAATTTTCAACCCCTTTCACCTTTCCTTCGTTAGAGTGCTTCCGAGAAAATGCAGCTTGAAAGTTGGGATTTTCACACCTTGCGGGCCGCCATAACTGGTCGTCCGGTCAGTGCGGGAATGAGGCTTGATGTCATAAAGTGAGAGGCAAGCTAGTAGTCGTAATGCAAAGAGAATTATATACACTAGCATGTTACCCGCTCTACGAACGGAAAAGAAAGGAGGATGAAAATAAGTCACGGTCACCAAATGTCGTGCGATCTCAGAATGGAAGTTCCGGTCTGAGACGGAAATGACGGACTTGATGGAAGTGCACTATCACGTCGCATTCGCAATCATTAATTGATACATGATAATTATGACTCAATTTCTGATAAATGGATACGTTTTCGGAAAAAAAAAAGTTTGGACCACGTACAGGTTTGGTACACTTTACATACGTATGTCAGGTTTTACTCCTCTACGTTGCGTATTAAAAAAGCCTTTGCGGGAACAACGTTGGGCCCAAGCTCCATTATTATATGATGCAATAACTTTCGTTCGCTCTAAATGTTATGCCATTTTTTTTTCATTTAGCGTCGAGAGAAGTATTTTGTTAAACTGTGTGAACAACTGCCCGACTCAGAACGCAGTGCTGTAACCTTAGAAAAAAGGAGGATAAAATAATATTTGAGAAGAAGGAACATCTATCTAACCACTGTTTGAGTCGCTTTATTGATGTTTACACTGTCTTTGTATTGTTGTTTGCTGTGTGTTTAAATGAGGTCTCATCGGCCTAAGATTCTGACAATATAAAATTATCATGTGCTTGATGAGCACTTTCAGATAAGTTAGCTCCACGAGAGTCAAATTCTCTGTGCTTAGTCATAAATCAATCAAAAGGCTTTCGAGAACAGATAATAAAGGAGGCACATCGACATGAAAATTATTTTGACCTTCTTATTTTGGTTAGAGATGACCATGGAAACATTTTATAGATTACCCGTGAAAACGTTAGCAGTTTTGAAAGACAGAATCGGTCTTCACTATCAGTGAGGGGAATGAGATAGATCCTAGTATGGATTGGGTGGGCACAATTCCAAGAGTGAAAGAGAGAGAGAGAAAGAGAGAGAGAGAGAGAGAGAGAGAGAGAGAGAGAGAGAAAGAGAGAGAGACAGAGACAGAGAGAGACAGAGACAGAGACAGAGAGAGATCAAGCAAAGAGCAATTGGGTGGTGGGATAAGAATCTAGGACAAAACAGGACGTAAGAACAAAAAAAAACAACAAAACAAGACGCTAATGGAGCAATAGAGAGAGAGAGGGAGAGAGAGAGAGACACACACACACACAGACTAAGAGAGAGAGAGAGAGAGAGAGAGAGAGAGAGAGAGAGAGAGCAGCCAAGATGCTTTTGTCCCCTAAGTCACTGTTCATTACCTGCCTTCTCGCTTTTTTTCATTAGCAACTCAGGCTCTCACTGTCTCTTATTGCTTCTATTCCCTCTCTCACTCTTTCTCTCTCAACCCCAAAGACATTGTAATTTTTAATAAAAATTTAACGTCTTTGCACACCCCTGTAACTGTGCCCACCCATCTATCCCCTCTCCCCCCCCCCCCCCNATCTCGTAACTGTTGCTATGCTCAACATGGCATACCCATGCTAATTGCTATGGTCCATTTCAGTTTTCTCTTTGATCGTGAAGACTGGTTCCCTTTCTTTCAAAATCATAAAAGATTTCACAAGTATTCTCCAAATTATTCCCGTGCTCATCTCTGACCAACATAAGGGTGTCAAACTATTTTCGCGTGCTATTTAATCGAAGCATGTTGACTGATTTATGACTAGTGATGCAACCAGTACAGCCCCTAAGGGCAGAAAAAACTGCCTGAGGCAATAGTTAGCTGTCAATCAAATCTTATCCTGCTGTGCGACGTCTTAATACAGTAAGTTAGACTGATGTGCCCCCTCAGGCAAATGATAAATAGTGTCAGAATGGTAGACCAATGAGAGCTCATTAACCAATACAGGGAAAAACAAGGCACAGACAACCATACATAAGCTATGCATACTTTAATAAAGCGACTCAAAGAGTGGTCAGACGCAAATGTTCCTTTTTCTCAAATATTATTTTTATCTTCCCTTTTCTAAGATTACAGCACTGCCATCAAAATCGGCGGCATTTGTTCACACAGTTTAACAAAGGACTTTTCTCGACGATAACTGAACAAAAAAGGCATAACATTTAGAGCGAATAATAGTTATTGCATGTGAGTAATTCCCTTTGCATAACGACTACTAGTTTGCCTCTTGCTTTATGACGTCAAGCCTCATTCCCGCGCTGATCGGAAGACCAGTCATGGCGGCCCGCAGGGTGTGGAAATCCCGACTTTCAAGCTGCATTTTCTCGGAAGCTCTCGGGTGAAGGAAACGTGAAAGGGGTTGAAAATTTATGATAAATTATTGTGGATTTTTTAGGCTGTGAAGCAGATAGCTACCCCTGTTCCTTTAAGTCACATTTCCTCATACCTGTATCCTAGGTTACTCTCCTCATACCTAGGTCTTAAGTCACTTTTCCTCATATCTGTGTCTTAGGTTATTTTCCTCAGATCTGTGTCTTAGGTTACTTTCCTCATACCTGTTATGTAGGTTACTTTCCTCATACCTATATATCCTAAGTCACCTTTCCTCATACCTGTGTCGTTACTTTTCTTCATACCTGTATTTTAAGTCACTTTTCCTCATACCTGTGTCGTTACTTTTCCTCATACCTGTATTTTAAGTCACTTTTCCTCATACCTGTATCTTCGGTCACTTTCTCTCATACTTGAATCTTAGGTAATTTTTCCTCATACCTGTATCCTAAGTCACCTTTCCTCATACTTGTATCGTTACTTTTCCTCATACCTGTATCTCAGGTAACTTTTTCTCATACTTGTATGTTGAGTTACTTTTCCTCATACCTATATTTTAAATATCTTTTCCTCATACCTGTGCCTTGAGTCATTTTTTCCTCATACCTGTATCTTAATCACTTTTCCTTATACCTGTATCTTAGGTTACTTTCCTCATACCTGTATCCTAACTTACTTTCCCCATACCTGTATCCTAACTTACTTTCCTCATACCTGTATCCTAACTTACTTTTCTCATACCATGCAGTAAAGCACTCTTATGGACGCATGCTTTCTTTCACTCGATTCCCATCCATCTCTTTCTACCTGTNTCTCTCTCTCTTTTTTCTCTCTCTCTCTCTCTCTTAACCTCCCCCCACCCCCCGGCCACCGGCGGGACCCATCACTGTTTGTAGCAGCGGACTGAAATTGCACGTAGATGTTGACATGGTATGTGAAAATAACGCCATTCGTTTGCATGCTTGAAACGGGAATTGGGATCATGAGGGGAAAAAGAGAGGTGGTTGGGAGGAGAGGGGCATGGATTCCACAAAGTAATCATGTAATCATGCAAGTCTTTACATAACGGAGTAGACTAGACTTATCTCAAGAAAATATACAGATCAAAACAACACACACACAACCAATGACACACAAATCTTAGTGTCTTTCACTCCGAACCAAAGGTAAACAAAGCAAGTCAGGCGTAGCTGTGGCCTTATGACGTCACCGAGAGAGAGCGAGCGAGGAAAACAGGGGGGNGGGGGGGCGGTGCAGTCACAGCCGGTCAAGGAATGGGCACGAGATTTGACTCCCGAGAAAGTGATTAGCACGCGTGTAGTCTAATTATTAGAGTGGCCCGTGGGAAATTGCAAATGGTAATTGAATAGGTATAGAAGAGACCTAGTTGCACAGATATTGTAGTTTGTCTTATCATCAGAGAAGCAACGGCAGCTTTAAAGGTCAACCCCGCTTAAATGACCTAGATAGTAGTGTACTCTAGCTTAGCCTCTGAGGTATGATAGTGCCTGCCCTTAGGAGTGACGTCAGGAGGCCACAGGATAGTCATATGCATAGCCTTGCAGGCGCATAGTGGCGGCGACACAAGTTTTGTCCGAAGAAGATGCCGATTTCGACCCAGAACGGTTGTTTATTTGTACGAATGACAAGAAAACCAGATCAGTGGAATCTCTGTTGATATAATTAGTCTATGTTTAGAGGAAGTACCTAGCGCAGAGGCTAGACCGGTAAACTTGACACGCGGACCAATTTACTCAACTTTACAAACCAATTACTCAATGACAGCTCGGCCTATCTGCATAATCAGTGGAAAGCTCAATCTATTCCCCTCAATTTCATGCCAGTAACATTACATCTGAATGCGTAAAACGCCGTAATAACCCCTGATAAAGACCAAGGGGTAGGCGTCGCACTGTCTGCCTCGCCGTGGCTTTCCTTTCGTACCCGTATTGTGTTACAAAATTGTGTAATGGTAGTGTTGTTTGAATGGCATTTTTCAGTGATGAAACTGCTTGTTGGTCCTCAGCAAGGTTGTTAAAAGTTACTTTTAAAAGTAACAGTTACAATTACTTCATTTTTCGGAAAAATTAGTAATTGTTACATTTACTTTACTCTTTTGGAAGCAAAGTAACTGTTAAATTACTTTACTTTATAAAGTAATAAGTTACTTTTCAGTTAATTTTTAGCCACTTTCAGGTCTCAGTTTCTTGGTTATCCAAGAAAAGAAACAAGTGTGCAAAAAGTCAACTGGCACGTTTCACACAAGTTATCACGGTTGTCTTTTGAGTGATAGCCATTAAGTCATTGAATTAATATCTACTGTATTTGTGTTGAAGTCTCAAAACAGTAGCCTTTGTTTGTTTTGGTAAAAATGGATCCTAGTCTGGGTAAGGTGAACACAATTCCAGAAATAATAGGGTGAATGAGACACAGGGAGAGACACACACACAGAAAGAGAGAGAGAGAGAGAGAGAGAGAGAGAGAGAGAGAGAGAGAGAGAGAGAGAGAGAGAGAGAGAGAGAGAGAGAGAGAGAGAGAGAGTGAGGGCAGTGAACAGTAGAGGAATGATCAAGATCAGTTCATATGAAATAGCTATTGAGCTCGGATCAAATTGACGTGAACTGATCAAAAGTTCACGATCTTAGCTCATTTGATCTCAGATCTGCCCAACCCTGCCCTCTGAAGCAGTGCTGACGTGGACTGCTGAGGGAGGAAGTTGGAGATTCATGGTCGCTAAGGCTAGTTGGCATGGACGGTTTAACAAATCACGACTGTCGTATCCTTTTGTTCTTGAAATTTTCTTTTGCGCCTCGGTGAGCGATAAGCGGTCACAGCTGTTCTCACTGTTTTGTTATGTCTGAAACATGTGTAATCGAAATGACAGGTACCCAAGCCAGCGTTATTTATACCTTGATCTAAGACAATGTTTATAAATGGGATACCTGCATACCTGATGCAAACAGTTCTAATTGCGTCAATAGAGACGTGTCAGTCTAAAGTCTTCAAGTCACACACACACACACACACACACACACACACACACACACACACACACACACACACACACACACACACACACACACACACACACACACACACACAC
>JAWQUT010000451.1:296021-314344 GCA_033807755.1 Ellobium chinense
CCCGCCCGAAATTAAAATAAAAAAATAAGCTTTTATTCGTGACGAATAAGACATAGCTCTGTGCGGCTCTGGCCATATCGACTGCCGGACTGCCATACCCTCTTGTTGATGGCAAGTAACTTGAGAGGCTAAAGCTGTTGCATGGCGTTACGTGGGCAAGTTGCAAATTTTTTTTGTTTTTATGTGATGTTTGCAGAGCATGTGTGATCGACTTGAGTGAAAAATTACAGTTTGAAAATAATTTGATAAGTAGCTTGATAACGATATCGGTGTGGTTTTGACAACAATATTATTATTGAATACAGCATGAGTGGATATAACGAAAAGCTAATAGGTTTGTGGATAATCTTTCATGAAGGGAGAGGGCACGTTTACAGTTTTTGCCTCGTATCGTTATCAAGCTACTTATCAAATTATTATCAAACCGTTGATTCAAAACAGTTTGAAGAGAAAAGTAATGGTAATATTATAAACGCCAACTTGAGTTCACGACAGTGTGATTGTCTAAGTTTAGAGCTGAACTTTATCCCCTCCCCCCCACTCCCCTCCTTCCTCACTCCGTTCTCCCCTCCCCCCATGTCTTACGAAACTGGTCTAGCTGGCATAAGAGTGCCAACACATCACCGTGGCTGTTCCGACTGGCGATCAAAGAGTGCCGATCAGACTGCGTCCCCCTGTCGGTAGCCCGACCAGCCATCATGAGCCTGCTTGTCTTTGATCGTGGCAAGAGTCAAACGTGATCAAAGGACCCTTTGGGGGCGTTTACAAAATGTAATACTGTAATAACTTTGTCAAGAATGAAGACGTTGAAACGTTGACGTGCGATACCATTTCCCGATTCCCCGCTACACCGCACTCAGTTCGTAAACACACAGTCTGACTGCAGTACGATCTCGTCGATCAGTAACTGTCAGTACATGTAGATTTTTGAAACTAGATGACAAAATAATAAAAAAAAAAAACCTTAGTATACCACTACCAGGTCGTACTATGAAGACCATTTTCAGTTTGTGCATCTGGAAGAGAAATCTGTGGTTTTCAAGTGCTATACCTGTCTGAATGAATCAAGGGTACGCAGGCACCAGCCTCAAATCTGAGCAAGCATCTGACGGTAAGTGTTCTCTCAACATGCACTGATGCAGCAGTGATTCTCTCTCTCTCTCTCTCTCTCTCTCTCTCTCTCTCTCTCCCTATCTCTCTCTTAATCTCCCTTAGACTGAAGTTGCCACAGCTCTGCAGAATGTAGATTCGGACATAAAAATAAGTGTCTTAGTCTTAGTTCGTAGTCGTACACAATCCTTAAAACGATCATAAAGTCTACAATAGCATTCATGTGTCATGATTATGTAGCCTAGTCAACCAAATCTTCTGATCATCTAATCTAGATTTGGAACAGGCACAGGCCGACCTAATGAAAGATATCATATCTAGCTAGGCTACTTTTTTATTTTATTTTGGCCCGAGCTCCTTTTAATTTTGTGGTACTGATGTTAGTATGATTAGTGCTTCCTTTCAACTTTTATTGTCTTTTTCTTTATAAGTCACATCACATCACAACTGTAACAACATCAAAACATTTGCGACATTAAACAGAATGACTTAGCTTTTCAGCATGCTTGTTAGTATTCCTATTACTGTATAACCCCCGACCTATTTCTAGAGTCAGAGGCGGAGCTCTTCCCGCATACCCGGCTCCAAACAGGGAGCCACCAGATTAGTGTGTTTCACCTTTTGAAAAATTTCCCAAAATCACAAGGGGGCCGAGTGGTGACTGTTAGTTACTATAGTTGCTACACCCTATTAAGTTAGTTACCGGAAACAAGGACAACTACAGATAAACACGATGAAAAAGAAGAATACCAGAATTCAGACAGAGCTTCGAAAAATAAAAACATAAATATTGTGTAAATAAATAAATGACTGAAGTAAATACGTAAATGGAAAGATAGAGGGATGGATAAATAAATAGATAAATAAATGGGTAAACATAAATATATAAATACATAAATAAAAAAGTAGCCATGGAGCAGGTCAACTATGTAGAAGAGCCTTTCAAAGATCATGGTCTTTCCTCATTCTGGCCTCTGATTTCATTTTTCTGCTTTTCATTTAAATGATATTCCTTTTATCACAGTTCATCAATACTGTCCACGCAGTATCGTGAATAGGTATAGACTTTAATGGATATAAGATTAAATATTCAAGGTCGGTAATGGAATCAATAAACGAAAGACTAAATAAATAATTAAATAATTAAATAAATAAATAGATGACTAAACAAGTAAATAACTTGATAAATTTGTAAATAAATAGTTAACCAACTAATACTTCAATAAGTATATAAATAAATAAATCATTAAATAAATACATAAACATAAACACAGACAAATAAGTAGGAGAATATATTCAGGAATACATTCTGTGAATGCTGTTTGCCTTATACATGCTGGTTATCGTTAGATCTAACCTCCTTGTGATATACAGTAAAACCCGCTTAAGCGGGACGGCTCCGTTCCCGACGAATCGTCCCCCTTAAGCGGGCGTCCCGCTTAGGCAGACTATCCATTATAAAGTGATTTCTTAGCTAGTTTGTGCGTTTCTTTCAAGTTAAGGGATATCATTACTTGTTGATAGTGAAGTGTGACAACGGAGTCAGATTTAAATTGTATCTGTACTGTTTAAAATATACTCATTGCAGTATAACTGCATTTTCAGTAGACTTGCAGAGCATATTGTTCATTCTTTGCGGGGAACGGGATTTTTGGTTGGCTTAAAAGAAGCACCTAAGCCTTCTCACCACTCTCCTTTGAAAATTCAAAAACAATTTCTTTTAAAGACCGAGACACGTCTACATCAGAGGGAAAGAAATAATACATGTTAAAATAAAACTGGAGAGAATATGAAAGGTCTAACATATCTGAAGTCGAGATGTTCGCCGTCCCCCATTCAAGTGATCAAAAATAATTTGGGATCAAATTTACATGATCGTAAACACCAGCAAAGATAAGCGTCACACTTTTCGCTCCACATCTGGCCAGAGCGCGACGCAAGCGGCGTGTGCCGAAAAGCCTTTACGCAACACGAATGATGGTCATGCCTTTGTCAACAACACCCTGGCTGAGTGTTGTGCAATAGCGCAGGTAAGGCTCGTAAGTGTCGATCACTGCCTAAGCTGAAGAAAGGATACAGTGTGGCTGACAGGAGGCGGGGCTTATTTAATCTTGATTCGTTAATGCTTGCGCTGGTTAAATGACCAGCGGCTAGGATGCCCGCTCTGATTCGTCCATGCGTGCGCAGAAGGGTCAACTGCCTGACAGAAGACTATGGAGAGGTAGTGTCAATCACTTCTCACGTAACGTAAAGGGGGGTAATCAGGACCGTCGGTACAAGCTTCTTTGTAGGTCTCAGGTTTTCAGCTGATGGGCAAAGGTAAACAAGCACTAAGACACAGTACGATAGTGACAATTTGCAGCATTCCTGTCAAAAACAGCGTGTATATTGCGGAAATCTGGCTTCAAGTCGTCTCGCTTAAGCGGGTTGCCGTCCCGCTCACACGTATAGATTTAAATAGCAAAAATTCCGTTCCCCAGGCATTCGTCTCACTTAAGCGGGCGTCCCGCTCACGCGTGTCCCGCTTAAGCGGGTTCCACTGTACTTAGTACCACTTTAATTGCCAAAATTTAAATTTCTATTTTCCTACAAAGTAAGGAATGGGCTCTGTGCATTTTCGCAATGATCTGTGCTTTCCGACAGAAGCGTCAAGACATTTTTTGTGAATATACATTTTTGATTGTCTTTGCCCCTTGATAGGTAGTAATTGAGCTTGAAAAAAGGGTAAATAAAATAAAGAGGACTGATGTGTATAGTTACCTTCTGTGTATTTTTCTACGAATTTAGGTGAAAACCGCATGTTTTTACATTACGTAGTTCTCAAGAAATCTGTGACACAAATTTGGCTGAAGCGTTTTATTAATATAGATAACTTAAGACTGTAGTAAATTTTGTGAACATGTTGATTATAATTTTCTTGGCATTGTTACAGAATTATGTCTGGCCCATTAGAACGTGGGTTGGTGTACTATCATTCTTCATTCAGCAACAAAGATTTTCTTTTGTTGCTATGCTTTTTCTGTTAGACAAAACATTTAGTCTACACAATATATTTTCCCTTTCTATTCCTGCTAATTACGATTGTGACAAACTGAGTTGTTATTTATAGTCCTTTTTCTTCTGACATCTTTTCACCATTAAATTTAGGTCATGAGTCCTTTGGCGGCAGCGCTAGACATGTTTCAGGGTGATAAGGAAGTGTCTCTTGCTTACCTGCATGGACGTTCTGAGGGGACATCTCGAGAGCAAGCCTCCACGCAGTAGACACTGCTCTCCTCTAATCTCGCCTTTTTTTCTTGGACTGGATAAACGCTTTGGCGGTCTGCTCATGGACAACAACTGCTTGACTTGATGGCCACTGTCAGTCATCCACGGTAAGCACAAATCGCCGTTACCACCACAAAGTGATGCATCGTCATATTTTCACATTTTGAGTTATTGGCATCTGTGTGTCCCTTTCTTCATGCCAGAGTTTTAGATGTCCAAACATGCAGGCGAAATCGCTATAGTTTCAGAGTTATGCAATGGAGATCACTTTGCGGATGGAACGCATCTCCAGAGTCGCTCAGAACAAACCACCACAAACTGACCCATTGTGATTCGCCAGTCAATGGATGGGCTCATTGGACTGGACATCGGAGGCCAGACCTACTGTGCAATGGACAACAATGAATCGCCACTTGTCACTCATAAAACTTGTTGCCGGGTTCTTGACTTTCGCGTTTAGGTGCACAATGCCACAGCTGGCCTACATTTGTGTAACCCCTCTTTGTTTCTGGCTTCTTCGGTCGGCGCATGATTTCAAGTGTAGGTGCCAAATGACTTGAAGGGTAGATGTGAATATTTTCCACGGTCGGCCTGACGGCGGTAGGAGAAAAAGATGTCACCTTATTGCGCTGGCATTGTAAACCGAAGAGATAACAGTTTAATAAAAGTTTACATCGTTTATGCGACAGACAGGGGGTGAATTTCTTTGATGCTATGGCCAATAACGAGCCATTGACAGATCAGTTCGCATCTCCAGCCCATCCACTGAAAACTATCAGTTTATTGTTCCTCATTTTCAGTCATCAAATAATATTATTTCAGCTGATCTGATTGAATCAAGTGTAAATCAACCAACAATAAAGATGAAGCACTGACGTTATTGTTAAATGGGGCATGGACGCTTCCATAAACACCATCAGTACGAAAGACCTGAATACAGCTTGACTGAAAGCCATGAGCATTCATAGTTGGCATGAAGGCATAGGAAAACGCGGGACAAAATGAAATTGCCTCATGCGTTCACAAGTTCCGAATGGAAGTTGACAAAATAGGNCTCTCTCTCTCTCTCTCTCTCTCTCTCTCTCTCTCTCTCTCTCTCTCCTCTCTCCCTATCTCTCTCTGAATCTCCCTTAGACTGAAGTTGCCACAGTTCTGCAGAATGTAGATTCGGACATAAAAATAAGTGTCTTAGTTCGTAGTCGTACACAATCCTTAAAACGATCATAAAGTCTACAATAGCATTCATGTGTCATGATTATGTAGCCTAGTCAACCAAATCTGCTGATCCTCTAATCTAGATTTGGAACAGGTACAGGCCGACCTAATGAAAGATATCATATCTAGCTAGGCTACTTTTTTTTTTATTTTGGCCCGAGCTCCTTTTAATTTTGTGGTACTGATGTTAGTATGATTAGTGCTTCCTTTCAACGTTTATTGTCTTTTTCTATTTTTTATAAGTCACATCACATCACAACTGTAACAACATCAGAACATTTGCGATTTTAAACAGAATGACTTAGCCTTTCAGCATGCTTAACCCCCGACCTATTTCTAGAGTCAGAGGCGGAGCTCTTCCCGCATACCCGGCTCCCAAAATCACAAGAGGGCTGAGTGATGACTGTTAGTTACTATAGTTGCTACATCCTATTAGTTTGTTACCGGAAACAAGGACAACTACAGATAAACAAGATGAACAATAAGAAAACCAGAATTCAGACAGAGCTTCGAAAAATAATAAATACTGTGTAAATAAATAAATGACTAAAGTAATTACGTAAATGGAAAGATAATAATAATAATAATAATAATAATAAAGAATATTTACATAGCGCCCACTCCCCATAAATGAGCTCTAGGCGCTTGACAAAGTTGAAGATCTCACTTTCTATCTTTCACACATTCTCTCCAAAAAATTCAGTTACACAATCATTTGTACTAACTGTAGCTCACATTACCATTCAACAGAGGCAGAGGTGGAACTTTTTGCTAGGAATTACAGCAATATTTTTGAAATAAATAGGTTTTGAGTTTTCTTTTGAAGCTTTCAATGGCATTTGTTGATCTTAATTCATTTGGTAGAGCGTTCCAAACTGATGGTCCTGATGAAGTAAATCAAATGCTCGCTCTCCATATTTCGTAAGATGTGACCTCGATACAGAAATGAGGTTAGTACTACTTGATCTCAGACATCTTGATGGTGTATATGGAACCAGGAGTTCACTCATGTAGGTTGGAAATTCAGCAGTATATAGACCCTGATAGCATAGGACGGCCAATTTATACTCTATTCTTGCTTTTATAGGTAACCAGTGAAGCTCGTGGAGCGGTGGTGTTACATGCTCTTGTTTTGACTTTTTAAGTACCATTCTTGCAGCATTGTTTTGTATTCTTTGGAGTCTATTCAATTTTTCATCAGATAAACCAGCCAACAGGGAATTACAATAATACCGCAGTACCGTGAACAGGTATAGACTTCAATGCATATAAGATTAAATATTCAAGGTCGGTAATGGAATCAATAAACGAAAGACTAAATAAATAATTCAATAATTCAATAAATAAATAGATGACTAAACAAGTAAATACATGTAACTTGATAAATTTGTAAATAAATAGTTAACCAACTAATACTTCAAGTAAATAAATAAATAAATCATTAAATAAATACATAAACATAAACACAGACAAATAAGTAGGAGAATATAATTATTCAGGAATACAGTCTGTGAATGCTGTTTGCCTTATACATGCTGGTTATCGTTAGATCTAAGCCCCTTGTGATATACTTAGTACCACTTTAATTGCCAAACTTTCTATTTTCCTACAAAGTAAGGAATGGGCTCTGTATATTTTCGTGATGATCTGTGCTTTCCGACAGAAGCGTCAAGACATTTTTTGTGAATATACATTTTTGATTGTCTTTGCCCCTTGATAGGCAGTAATTGAGCTTAAAAAAGGGTAAATAAATTAAAGAGGACTGATGTGTATATAGTTACCTTTTGTGTATTTTTTCTACGAATTTAGGTGAAAACCGCATGTTTTTACATTACGTAGTTCTCAAGAAATCTGTGACACAAATTTGGCTGAAGCGTTTTATTAATATAGATAACTTAAGACTGTAGTAAATTTTGTGAACATGTTGATTATAATTTTCTTGGCATTGTTACAGAATTATGTCTGGCCCATTAGAACGTGGGTTGGTGTACTATCATTCTTCATTCAGCAACAAAGATTTTCTTTTGTTGCTATGCTTTTTCTGTTAGACAAAACATTTAGTCTACACAATATATTTTCCCTTTCTATTCCTGCTAATTACGATTGTGACAAACTGAGTTGTTATTTATAGTCCTTTTTCTTCTGACATCTTTTCACCATTAAATTTAGGTCATGAGTCCTTTGGCGGCAGCGCTAGACATGTTTCAGGGTGATAAGGAAGTGTCTCTTGCTTACCTGCATGGACGTTCTGAGGGGACATCTCGAGAGCAAGCCTCCACGCAGTAGACACTGCTCTCCTCTAATCTCGCCTTTTTTTCTTGGACTGGATAAACGCTTTGGCGGTCTGCTCATGGACAACAACTGCTTGACTTGATGGCCACTGTCAGTCATCCACGGTAAGCACAAATCGCCGTTACCACCACAAAGTGATGCATCGTCATATTTTCACATTTTGAGTTATTGGCATCTGTGTGTCCCTTTCTTCATGCCAGAGTTTTAGATGTCCAAACATGCAGGCGAAATCGCCATAGTTTCAGAGTTATGCAATGGAGATCACTTTGCGGATGGAACGCATCTCCAGAGTCGTTCAGAACAAACCACCACAAACTGACCCATTGTGATTCGCCAGTCAATGGATGGGCTCATTGGACTGGACATCGGAGGCCAGACCTACTGTGCAATGGACAACAATGAATCGCCACTTGTCACTCATAAAACTTGTTGCCGGGTTCTTGACTTTCGCGTTTAGGTGCAAAATGCCACAGCTGGCCTACATTTGTGTAACCCCTCTTTGTTTCTGGCTTTTTCGGTCGGCGCATGATTTCAAGTGTAGGTGCCAAATGACTTGAAGGGTAGATGTGAATATTTTCCACGGTCGGCCTGACGGCGGTAGGAGAAAAAGATGTCACCTTATTGCGCTGGCATTGTAAACCGAAGAGATAACAGTTTAATAAAAGTTTACATCGTTTATGCGATAGACAGGGGGTGAATTTCTTTGACGCTATGGCCAATAACGAGCCATTGACAGATCAGTTCGCATCTCCAGCCCATCTACTGAAAACTATCAGTTTATTGTTCCTCATTTTCAGTCATCAAATAATATGATTTCAGCTGATCTGATTGAATCAAGTGTAAATCAACCAACAATAAAGATGAAGCACTGACGTTATTGTTAAATGGGGTATGGACGCTTCCATAAACACCATCAGTACGAAGGACCTGAATACAGCTTGACTGAAAGCCATGAGCATTCATAGTTGGCATGAAGGCATAGGAAAACGCGGGACAAAATGAAATTGCCTCATGCGTTCACAAGTTCCGAATGGAAGTTGACAAAATAGGCGTCACTGAGCTGAACTCTTTACAGAGGAAAGTCTCGGTCAGAACAAAAAAAAAACAAACTTATTCTGAGCCCACAGTGCATTTCAGGACAGCTTGCAAAATTTGAGACGCATACTTGAAACTATATGAATTTGCATACCGGACAAACAAACAAATCCAACCAACCACAAGGATTTGCTCTTTATTTAGTAGATAATAAAAGCTACGCCACAAGATCTGCACAAAGTCACATGCACGATCTTCAACCATAACAGAAGTCACACAATCGTCTTCATTACATAGATCATCTTCATTACATAGATCATCTTCATTACATAGCCAACATTTAAGATTGTCGGTCAAGAGGAAAGTCACAAAATTATCGGACATTAGAGTCACACAACCTCCATCTAGCTCTCCTCATTATCCATTAATAATAAATTAGTAAAATTCATTTATAGAGCTCTTGTCCCTTTACAGATACGGGCTCTAAGCGCTTTACAGGCGTACAGACTAAAAACACTAACAGAAATATTCATTCACACACACACACACACACACACACACACACACACACACACACACACACACACACATATTACTCTAATGATTACACTTAATACACATTCATCCAATACACAGTGCCAATAATACAAGCACAAACATACATAAATATAGATTATGCATGCTCACTGTAATTCTTGAATTTTTCCCTTAAATGGTAAGCCTTCAGAAGTGATGTTAATTGGAAGACCTTTCCACATCAGAGAGCCATAAGTATAGAATTGTCCGTTCAAAATAACATTTACGGTTGGTTTTGGGTACTTNCACACACACACACACACACACACAAATATTACACTAATGATTACACTTAATACACATTCATCCTATACACAGTGCCAATAATACAAGCCTATTTTTTGCATACATACATACACACACACACACACACACACACACACACACACACACACACACACACACACATACATACATACATACATACATACATACATACATACATACATACATACATACATACAGATTATGCATGCTCACTGTAATTCTTGAATTTTTCCCTTAAATGGTAAGCCTTCAGAAGTGATCTTAATTGGAAGACCATTCCACATCAAAGAGCCATAGGTATAGAATGCCTTTCACAATAACATTTAGGGTTGGTTTTGGGTACTTTTAAAAGGCTCGGAACTTTAGACCTTAACTCTCTGGATGAAACATGCGGGTGTATAGTGCTGGGAAGATATTTTAAGTTTATAATTAGATTCCTCCAGGCACCGATAGCATTAAATTGGTTGCAATGTTTTATTCAATCCTAGCTCTGATAGGAAGCCAAAATAGTGTCTTGAACAATCCATTCACAAAGTAACAACAGAAAATTCTGCCATCAGAACAACAGAAATGCGTATTCGTGTTAATCTACAGTCAATTTCTTAAACGTTCCAACAAGAGTATCAGTAGCCACACCCCCTGCTGACTCAGACCCCGCCCATCGGCTCGTGCCCACAGTCATATCGACGAATCCAAATTTGGAATCCTCCTCAAACTGCTTGTCACACTTGAGGATGACGTCACTCCACATCTGGAAAGGAGCAGAAAGGATTTCAGGGCGTGGCTTTAAAGAATGATACGAAAACAATAAGAAGGAGGAGAAAATAATAGTTAGAAGAAAAAAAAAAGCAGCGAGAGGCGACGGAAGATGAGGGAGAGGAGAGAAAAATGAAAAAAAAACAACAACAACCAAACCGGAGCATTTATAGATCCCTTCGAATACATTACTACTACTATTGACTATTACTACAACTACACCTACACCTACTCCTACTACTACTGCTACTTCCAGCACTACTACTACCCCTACTGCTGCTAGTGCTACCATAATAACAATCCGATCTGCCCACTACTACCACCACCACCAGCACCACTTCATTAGCAGCAAGAGGGTCAAACTGATAGACTGACAACAGCAGTATTAACAACAGAAAGAAATCAATAAATTGTTAACTCACAGTGTCAGTGATATCAGGCGCGCTACCCCCGTAAGCTTGTGGTAGGAAGTTGGGATCTATGTGTTCGTGTAGGCTGGAGTACTTGGTTCCATGAAAAAATACCTGAGTTGATGGAGGAGAAGGAATAGGTTTGTAAAACAGTCACGCTCAGCCTAGTGGTTTGACAGCAAGATTTATTCGACCGTAGCGTTGCAAAAGTTAAAGCGCCAGTGTTCTCTGAACTGCGTTTATGTGGTGAGGCGGATGGACGAGAAAGTGTGGAAATATTTTAGAAAGTACTGTATTAAGTGTTATGCACCTCGTGTGTGTAAATATGACCGTAGTTTTACCAGTGTGGTTTCATAACAAAAATCAATTTTGTTTGAAGGTATTTTCAAACTTATTCATTGCTGTCATAAATAATTAGTCTATCCATATTCTCAAAAATGATAAATATCCGCTTAAGAGATAGACTTCACGCAATATTTCAAGAGAGTAAACTCTTTCCCTGGTGGCCAAGTAAAATGCAAATGGATGGATCCTCGTAGATGTTTCCTTACCCTGTCCAAGAGTTTCTGTTTCAGAAACGGCTTGAACAATCCAAAGATATTACTGAAGCTGGCCGGCTCGTTGACGATATGAACAGCTCTCAGTCTTGCAGGGAACACATCCTAGATGAATGAATGAATGAATGAATGAATGAATGAATGAATGAATGAATGAATGAATGAATGAGTCAGTCAGTCAGTCAGTCAGTCAGTTGACGTTGGCGCTTTGTTTTCAGTCTGTTTCAGGGTCGGCCTGTTAGATCTAATTAGATTATATATGTTATTGCTTTCTTTTTAATCAGCTCAGCAGATAAAATGGATTGAGAGGCAAAAGTAACGGTCAACCTGTAGCAGGCAATCAGGCATTGAAAATTGCCAAGGAAGAGACAGACATTCAAAAGAGAGAAGAAAAATGTTAAGTACAGCCTGACAGAAAGTCTGAAAACAGACAGACTGACTGATACATAGACTCGCAAAGCAGACAAACACAGGGAGACATAGGCAAGTAGGAAGACAGACTGACTATTGCACTTAACGCAACAGAGGGAGAGATAAGATAGCAACATTAAAAGAAAGACAAAGGACAGTATTCCTGTAGGATAAAAAAAAAACAGGCACACGGGATGACAGAGGCAGACAGACAGACAAGTGGAAAGGAAGACCTGGAAGCATAGACAACAACAATAGAGAGGGAGAGAGAGAGAGAGAGAGAGAGAGAGAGAGAGAGAGAGAGAGAGAGNCAGCCAGCCAGCCAGCCAGGCAGCCAGCCAGCCACCGAGCCAGTCAGCCAGCCAGCTAGTCAGTCAGTCAGTCAGTCAGTCAGTCAGTCAGTCAGTCAGTTGACTTTGGCGCTTTGTTTTTAGTCTGTTTCAGAGTCGGCCTGTTAGATCTAATTAGATTATATGTTATTATTTGTTATTGCTTTCTTTTTAATCAGCTCGGCAGATAAAATGGATTCAGACGCATAAGTAACGGTCAATCTGTAGCAGGCAATCAGGCATTCAAAGTTGCCAAGGAAGAGACAGATATTCAAAAGACAGAAAGAAAATGTTAAGTACAGCCTGACAGAAAGTCTGAAAACAGACAGACTGACTGATACATAGACTGGCAAAGCAGACAAACACAGGAAGACATAGGCAAGTAGGAAGACAGACGCAACAGAGAGAGAGATAAGATAACAAATTAAAAGAAAGACAAAGGACAGTAATCCTGTAGGATAAAAAAAAAACAAACAGGCACACGGGATGACAGAGGCAGACAGACAGACAGACAAGCGGAAAGGAAGACCTGGAAGCATAGACAACAACAATAGAGAGGGAGAGAGAGAGAGAGAGAGAGAGAGAGAGAGAGAGAGAGAAAGGGAAGACAGTACCAGACAGAAGCACATTCTTAGAGAGAGAGAGAGAGAGAGAAAGGGAAGACAGTACCAGACAGAAGCACATTCTTAGAGACCAACCGACCTGCCACAACCTACAGAGTCTCCTGGCGAAAGACGGTGGTGTTCTGGCGAGGTGAGAGAGGGTGAATCCACCATAATCCACCAAGAGAGTGATGCCATACACCTGAACACGCTCCTCCTGAAGGTGGATGGGTCAAGGTTACACTAAGGGGTGTGGAGATGACAGATGGAGATTCTTGCACCGAGCATGAGGAAATCCACTGAGACCTCTCCATGGTGAGACCTTCCACATTTTCAGGCGCACGCAAGAAAATGTAAAAGATCGAGTCTTCGCAGAGATCCGTGGATTTCTATTTAAGCAAGGCCAAAATTCTGTTTCTCCCATTCATATTAAAATGAAAACATCAACACCAAAGCTGTATCCAAAGTTTGCAGAAAAGATAAACTATAAAGAGTCAACAAGGGAGAACCCTCCGGCTACCTAAGTTGCATATATCCTTTACATAACAATATAGTAACACAGTAGAAATCCGTTGCAAGAAGGTTATCAAAACTTTCCAATTTTGTCATTATAGCCATGCACCGTTATTTCCGAACAGGGGTATTTTGACCAGAAATCTGGTGTGGGGTGGGGACTATCTCGATCTGGACTCATTTCATTGTTGTGGGCCAATGGTCTAGAAGGCTGAAGACACACATGCATACCCCCATCCATTAACCGCGTCCTCAAATTTTACTTGACCATACATTAACAATATGCAAGTTTGATGTGATAATAAGAATAATATAATATTGCGATTTATAAGACTCGTATCCAGGCTGATGCCCGTTCACGCGACTTGTACCCTATAATTACCACAGCAGGAAAGGTCACTCTATAACTTTCTCAGCTTCCTGGGGAGTATACAGTACCGCTGTCATATACAAGCGCTGATCACTAGCTTTCTGACAATATGTTTCACTGCCTATAGCCAGGTACCCATTTTACAGACGGGTGGACTGAGGTAAAAGTTAAGGAAGTGCTTTTCCAAGGTCCCTACAACATGACCGTGGTCAGAATCTAACCTACGACCTTAGATCTTGAATCCAACATCGCAGTCATTCGGCCACCCTGCTCTCGCATAATTGCAGAAAGACAAACAGACAGACACACAAATAGAGAGGCAGACAAACTGGCTACTCATAAACAGACAGTGTGACATGACGAAGGATGAACAGACAGCCGAGGAGAAACGTGTGTGTGTGTGTGTGTGTGTGTGTGTGTGTGTGTGTGTGTGTGTGTGTGTGTGGTGCGCGCGCGCCCGCGCTTGCGTGTGTTTTTTTAGGAGATAGCGCCCCACCTCAATGACTTTGGTCACTGTGATGCAGTCAGCTTTGACGAGATCCAGCTCCGAGAATCTTGCATAGTCCCAGTTACCTGCAGAAAGCCAAGACTTCAGAAATATACACTGAGACAGATTTAGAGGAAATTACTAGCAGATAGGCAGACATTTTGGCAGAGTGTTGTGAATAGATAAAAGACAATCTGATATAGCCCCAATTACTTGTCGGGAGACAGACTTGTTGTGGGAGATATCACTACAGTAATAGATTGGCAGACATAATTCTATAGATAAGCGGAGATAAATAGACAAACAGAGAATCGTGCGTAGTTCTTTTTACCTGTATAGAGACATGCCTAAGATATACAATTAGTATAACGGGCAGATACGTTGGTAGTCAGACATATACACAGACAAAAAGAGAATCTTGCGAAGCCCCAATTACTTTTATGGAGACAGGCTTGGCAGAAATAGAAATGCAGATGGGCAGACATGTTGATAGACAGATATGCTAAGATAAATATAGATTCTCGCATTGTCCCACACACTTGTCAGGAGACAGACTTCAGAGATAACTTAATCAGCAGATAGGCGATTTTTAACAAAAGGGGTGGGGATATTGCACAGTCCCAGTTACTGTAGGAAAACAGACCTGAGACATATAGCCTAGATTAGCCGATAGACAGTATGTTGGTAGGTTGACCTTAAATAGGTAAACAGATAATCTTGCATAAATGCATAATCCCAGTTACCTGTAGGGAAACAGACCTCGCAGATGTAGATTAGCAAATACTATAGGAAGACACACCGGTATGCAGATATCAATAGGTAGATAGAGAATCTTGTATAGTCCAGTTTCTTGTCGAAAGACACATTTTTTTTTGCAGAGATATATAAATAAATAGATAGACAGACTTAAGCAAACATAAATACGTAGATAAACACACAGATCTCCAAATTTAATAGACAGACAGATAGAAGATCAGAAAGGCAGACGGATCTTAGCAGATTGCAAGACTCACAGACAGGCAAAATGGGCTCATGGTCAGATAGATATCTGAAAAAATATCAGCAGACAGGAAATACGTTACAATGAGCACACAAATAGATCAAGCTAGAAGAAAAGTATCACAGAGCATTATGGACAGACAGGCAGACATGCAGACAGGCAGACAGGCAGGCAGACAGACAGATAGGCAGGCAGGCGGGCAGGCAGGCAGGCAGAAGAGCAGATAGGCAGGCAGGCAGACAGACAGATAGACAGACAACCAGCAGACAGACAGGCAGGCAAGAAGACAGACAGACAGACAGACAGACAGATAGACAGACAGGCAGGCAGACAGGCAGGCATGAAGACAGACAGACAGGCAATCCGGCAGGCATAAAAACAGACAGACAGACAGATAGACAATGACCTGGTTTCTCCAGAATGACCTCTGCTCCCTGCTTGTCCCGGATCCCGAGAGCTGTGGTGTAGCCACAGTCAAACACATGTTTCACACAGAACGGCTTCAGATCTGAGGGCAGAGGTCAATAGACTGGTCATTGGGACCATCCATCCATCCATCCATCCATCCATCCATCCATCCACCCACGAATGACTGTAATTACCCTATCATCATCACCACCTTCACTCCGCCACTCCAATGACAACATACTCAGCTATATCTCAGCCAGAACTGCTGCTTTACCTCCATTCGACCATCATTCTCTTCTGTAAATCATCATCATCAACAATAGCATTAGCAGCATCATCACCACTACAATCATCATCACTACCACCACCACCATCACTACCATCACCACTATCATCACCGCTGTCATCATCACCATCATCACCACCATTCCACTACCATCACCACTACTGCCATAATCATCACCATCATCACCACTACCAGCATCACTACCATCACCACTACTATCACTACTATCATCACCACTACTATCACTACCATCTTAAACACTATAATATGTCTATGTGTCAGTGTATGTGAGTGTACATTTGCACAGTTAACCCAGATGCTTGAAACATTTTCATTTCCACACCCTTTCACACTGTGTCTGGGTTGTTCTATTTCTGCTGGCTCTCGGAATCTTATTTATTTATCTTCCTCTGGATGTTCAGCCTCTATTTGTTACTCCACAACAAGTGTTTGTACACGTAACATTCGTTATTTTGTCATCAATTCATGGTATATCTACCAAAAAAAAAAAATTGTGTAGATCCTGAGCAGAATCACAGTATAGAGAACTTCAAGCATACGCAGTCTCATTATCGTTATCATAACCACCAATACCATCACAGACACCACCTTCACCACCACTGTCAACATCATCACCTCATCTAGCACACCACTCCCCTCTTTTCTCATCTCAGCAAACTATTTTTAGTGAGAGGTGTCTGGCTTACCCAAGATATGAGATATTGTCGAGGATTTCCACAATCCACTTCAACTAAACTACGTCACTCCATTCCTGTCTGGACATCGACGTCACCAAAATGCGTTACGTTCAAGTCGTCAAGGCAGATTACCCACAGCCAAAGCGTTTTTTATTGAATACGCACCAAAACGTAGTAGTTTATAATTACACACCACGGTAAAGAATATAGTTTCTAGAAATACCCGACTTTCACACATTCAAGAATAGAGCATTAAGGAACTAACTGGCCTAAGTGCACACACTGTTTACACCGATAGAGTCACCAGACGCCAGAGTATTCATGGGTAACACAGCTGACTTAGTTTTAAACCACGTGAGAAGCTGACAAACTCTAGACCTAGATCTATAATAACAAATAGTGCATTCTTCACCTGTTACTAAATGAGAAAGAGTATCCTCATCAGTGTTTTTGCTCAANTCATCATCAACAGTAGTATCAGCAGCACCACCACCTCTATCACCACCTCTATCACCACCACTATCATTACCATTGCCATCACCACTGCCATCACCGCCACTATCACCACCATCACCACCACCATCATCATCACTACCATCACCACTACTACTACCATCATCATCATCATCACCACCACCACCACTTTCATCATCACTACCATCACCACTACTACTACTACCATAATCATCATCACCATCACCCCTGTCAGCATTATTACCATCACCACTACTATCACTATTGCCATCACCACTACTATCACCACTATCATCACCTCTACTAACACTATTACTATCATCAACACTACTATCACTACTATCATCACAACTACTATCATCAACACTACTATTACTACTATCACCATCGCTACTATCAGTACGTGTTTGTGTGTCAGTTTATGTGCGTGTACATTTGAACAGATAATCCAGATGCTTGAAACATTTTCATTTCCACACCCTTTCACACTGTGTCTGGTTGTTCTATTTCTGCTGGCTCTCGGAATCATATTCATTTATCTTCCTCTGGATGTTCAGCCTCTATTTGTTGCTCCACAACAAGAGCAACAACAAGTGTTTGTACCCGTAACACTGATTATTTTGTCATCAATTTATGGTATATCTACCAAAAAAAAAAAGAAAAATTGTGTAGATCCTGAGCAGAATCACAGTATATAGTTTCAATCATACGCAGTCTCATTATCGTTATCGTAACCACCAATACCATCACAGACACCACCTTCACCACCACTGTCAACATCATCACCTCATCTAGCACACCACTCCCCTCTTTTCTCATCTCAGCAAACTATTTTTAGTGAGAGGTGTCTGGCTTACCCAAGATATGAGTATTGTCAAGGATTTCCACAATCCACTTCAACTAAACTACGTCACTCCATTCCTGTCTGGACATCGACGTCACCAAAATGCGTTACGTTCAAGTCGTCAAGGCAGATTATCCACAGCCAAAGCGGCTTTTATGGAATACGCACCAAAATGTAGTAGTTTATAATTACACACCACGGTAAAGAATATAGTCTCTGGAAATACCCGACTTTCACACATTCAAGAATAGAGCATTAAGGAACTAACTGGCCTAAATGCACATACTGTTTACACCGATAAAGTCACCAGACGCCAGAGTATTCATGGGTAACACAGCTGACTTAGTTTTAAACCACGTGAGAAGCTGACAAACTCTAGACCTAGAGCTATAATAACAAATAGTGCATTCTTCACC
>JAWQUT010000451.1:318002-356858 GCA_033807755.1 Ellobium chinense
AGAGTTGGAATGAGGGGAGTTGTGTCCTCTCAAGATATATCTAGAAAAGTTTTCATGCCATTATGGAGCAGCGTGGCCTAATGGTTACGGCGTTGGACTCAAGATCTAAAGGTCGTGGGTAAATTCCTGATCATGGGCGTGTTGTAAATGCCTTCGGAAAGCATTTCATCCACATTCTCCTGAGACCACCCGTCTGTAAAATGGGTATCTTGCTAAAGGCAGCGAAAGATATTGTCAGCATGCTAGTGACCAGCGCCTCCGAATGGCAGCGGCACAATATACTCCCCAGGGTGTTGAGAAAGTCATACAGTGATCTGGCCTACTATGGTAATAATAGTGTGAAGTCGCGTGAGTGGGCATTCGCCTGGACACGAGACTTATAAATTGCATTATTATTATCATTATTATTATTATTATTCAGAATAGGGTTAAATTTGTTATGCTGCATAAGAGTTATGTGGGAAAAGACCGTTCCCAATCAGTATATTTATCACCATGGCAGTTATAATGGGAATAGACCGTTCTTCGCGAGTAAACTTCAATAAAGATCATTTCCGCTTTAAGCAAAATGTAAATCCAAATAGTAATGTGACTGTGGCATCAAATCTCGCTTTCGAAAGTAAAAAAGAATCAACCACCAATGTAACAAACGATATCAGCCAATCACATTCCTCTGATGTTGGAAAAGTAGAAAGCGGAGGTAAAGATTGTAGGAAATGTGGCTTGCAATACCCGGATGACCGTGGATGTATAGTAACACAGAACAGTTTTCACGGTGTTAGTCAAACTAAATACCTATTGGAAAAGACCTCAGATGTATTTTTGAATCCAATAGAATATGGTCGCCTGACTGTTATACGTAGCATACTCTGTTGTCTTGTACATGGATACAAATAACAAAAGCATGTCATGATAAAAACAGATACAGCAGCAATTATTACCAAAATCAGCAGCCTTACAATACTGTTTCTATCAAATATACTTGCTTTAATATGTTCAACACTACCGGTACCTTTCTGCCCTCATTAAAAAGAAGAATTATTTCAAGTCTACGAACATTTCCTTCGGTAACACTGTGTCTTTTAACCAATCAAGATCGTTCACGATAGTCAGTGCTGCGTATAGCGTAATATCTAGGTCAGGGTGGCGGTGGTTGGGGAAGCATGTTTNAGATATATCTAGAAAAGTTTTCATGCCATTATGGAGCAGCGTGGCCTAATGGTTACGGCGTTGAACTCAAGATCTAAAAGGTCGTAGGTTCAATTCCTGATCATGGTCGTGTTGTAAAATAAATGCCTTCGGAAAGCATTTCATTCACATTCTCCTCAGGAGATAACTATGCTGTCGTGCGAACACAATCTGATGTGATAGTTCATTACTAGGACACTCTATGACAAGTAATGACATTTTGTCAGCCAATCAGGGAAAAGGAGATGAAAAAAAAAACAAAACGAGGCTACTACGTAAGACCTTCTCTCACGCTATTGGTGGCCGATAATATTATTGTGTAAGGATGTGGGAGAGAAGGGGTGGAGCTGAACTGGGCCGGCACCTGACAAACTGAAATGAGTGAGGAGAGGGAATAAAAAAAGTGAAAGGATGAAAAGAGGAAGAACAGGAGCGTAGGCAGGAGAGGGAGGTTAACTTCACGTTCATAGCCCATTCCATTCATGAATTTTCCTTCGGTATTATCTACATTATAAGAATGGAGCAGGGAAGTTGCAGTCTATTTTCGAAGACGATAAACCCCAAAACTACTGTACGCAATATTCAATCGGAACCGTGAACCTGTATAAAATTCAGTAGATGAGGTTTAACGTCAATGTCTGCTCATCGAAGGTGCAAGATTCAATGGGGAAGTCTGTGCCGCTTCCTCCATTTCGTTCTTTTCAAGGATGGGGTAAAAACATTTAAGACAGTCTCCTTTCATTGATGATGCTGTGCAGTGTGAAACCGTCCAGCACTATATTAAGGGATAAGGCCATTCACTGAGCAGGAGTCCGCTCTGGTTCACTACTGCACTGCATTGACAATGCGCGGATTTTCATGTAGAATCTAGCAGTTTATTTTATGCACCTAATGCCCCATTCCAAGAAAAAATGTCCATGCTTATCACAATATAAGAGTCTCCACATGCTGGGTTACCCCCCCCCCCCCCCCCCCCCCCCCCCCCCNCCTCCCCCAACCTTCTCTCAACTTGAAGTCCTCCTAATAACTCTCGCCTTATTACGCCCCCGAAGTGGAGGAAATGGTGGAAAAGAAGAACGAAGGATGAGAAAGGGTAGCAATAAAAAGACTAGGAGTTTGGGGGGTGGGGGTGCGAGGAGGCAGTACATGTGAAAAGAGGACAGGATGAGAAGGGCTATGTTTGCTTGGTTCCTGCAATTTGACACAATGGGAAGCCACAATCCTACCTTATCAAAGAAAGTATTAGTCTCTAGGCAAGCCAAAATGGCTGTGACTAATGCGGAAGTGACAAGAAACAATGCACTGACTTGTGAGCGGTGGCTATACATAAATCATTTCCTCATTCATTTGCATACAGACCATAACTGATTCTTGCCACATCCTCCTTAGAAACAAGGCAATTGATAAGATGTACCACTAACAAATTTGAAACAGAAGATGGCTGCCAAGCTTTTTTTGCCGGTTTTATACAAAATGTGACACATTTCTAACAAATGTCTAGTAGGCGTGCACCCATCCCTCACTGTAACTGGCGCACATCAACCAAAAGTGCACCCTAAAGAATGCTCACAGAATGCAGGGAAGGAATGAGGCTTCCCATTTTCTCAGACTGCAGGGAGCAAACAAATGCAGCCAAGAAGAAAATGGAGAATCTGTGGATCTGTTTGAGTCAAGACATGAAGTCATAACACAAACAACCTCACTTTGTCTGCATCAGTACCCTGTCCCTCCCCCTTCCCGAATAAAAGCAGGTAACCTACCTTTTCCAGGATAGGGGGATTGACAAGAAAATCAAACCTGATGGGTATGGCATGAATATTTATACTTTATGCATGTTTTGCTGGCCTGTTTTCACCCATAAACTCTCTTTTCTTTGCTTCTCACTCTCTCTCTCTCCTCCTTGCTAAATACTTCAGAGTTCATCCGTGAAAACTAGGAATTGCAGCATATATTATGATATAGGCAGACAACTAGTCTAGATGATCTGGCAGTGAATCTGCAGTCTGCTGTACACTTGTGTTAAGGATGGGTAAAAATAGCAGCTATGAGTCACTTGACTCTTCTTGTGCAGTATTGTCCTGAACTTCAATGACTCGATGGTAGATTTTTTTACAGTGAGATTAGCATGGGCAAAGGGATTGCAGTTCCAAAGATATGTGCCTTCAAAGCCCTCATCTCCCTTCTCCTCACAAAATACAAAATACAGAAGAAATGACATTCTATTGCTATTCTGACAGAACATAAGTTAAAAGTGACAAGTACAACACTACCCCCAGCAATTGTTTTGAAATGTTTATTTAAAAAGTGTAAATATCACAGGCACAACATAATTTAATATGTATTATACAGAAAAAAACTGGTATATGAAACAATACCATATCTTATTCACTTCACTGTGCCTTGTGACTTATGGTATAGACCCTGCTAGGAGCCATTCTGTAGCCAAATTGTTTTAGAATATGCATGAGATGTAGATAAAATCAACAAAAGCTTTTCACTCTTTCAAATAATACACAACCTGATACTTTATCAACTTGCTCTCAAAGCATTAGGATCTGATCTTACCAAGTGAAATACATTTTGTGGAGCAACAAATGAAGAAATGTTGAAAAATATAAGTCCACAGAAAGAGACATGGATAATTGTGAGTTTTCTCTCTTTAAAACTGCAGTGATAGTTCTCATCTGTTCCTTCCTCTCATCCTATCTTCCCATCCCCACCCCCTCAGCCAAATAGTGCCAGGCTCTCTGGGCAACCTTTCTGTTCATGTCAGCCTTCCTGAGACATCACTAATATTGATAAACTTCAGCATGGGACGATATCCACCACACCGCCCATGATAGTAAATGTTACAGAATGTATCTATGAACTGCAAGATAGGAGAATACATCTGGTGTTTCTTTATTTTTTCCTTTCTTGTGTTTCTACACAATCCCAGAGGTTTTCCACTTTGCCTGAACAGTGAAATTTCCTTAAACTTTTGTTCCCATGGTTAAAAAAAAAAAACAATTCTGAAAATATGGTGTTTCCTACATATGAATCAGTTTCATCAACAGCATTTAAGTGGAAAATGCTAAAAAAAAAAAAAAAATAAAACTGCATCCCAAAGTAGTATACCATAAAATACTTGATTAATGGGTTTGGGTTTCTGCACTATCTTTCAACATTTTTCATGATATGAGATTAGCTGATGTCCCTGCTAGCAATAAGAATTTATTGCCATCAAGACCTGCTTTTCATGACAGGTCACTGTGGGTTAAGCTCCAACTGCAAGACCCGGGTAGGTGGGATTTCCAGCTCCGCGTTCACCTGAGGAGAGGGAAAAGTCAATGGGTCAGCAAAATAGGAGCAAAATTGCTGTTAGTTTGTTCATGGTGTTTACACATATTAAACATGGAAAAGCAGGGAAAACAGACTACTCTCACTGACTCTCAGTTATCTGGGCATCATAAGCCACAATTCCACTGGTCAGTACTTCTGTTTTCCACTTTTTTCCATTGATCCAAGAATATGATTGATTATTATGGTCTGTTACATCTGCTTTTATCAGCTGATGCATCTTTCACTTTCGGAGATTTGATGGTGCAAATAAACTGCAAATTTACTTAAAGCAAATGTGAGTTTTACTGAATTAACTAATTAAAACGAGTCTATAGTGGAGCATATAGACAAAAGAAAACATGGAAGGAAGAAGGAAAGAAACATGCTGAGACAGAAAATCCAGTGAAGCCAATCTGATGTCTCATGTAAAACGACCATACATGCCAAAGCACAGTGTTACAGGCGAATCAAAATACATTTTCATGTTGCCTCTGACATTTCAAAATGATACAAATCCACAGTTTGCCATCTTAAAAAGTATAAAAGCTTTCAGATAACGATCCACATAGAAATACAGGATACATGTAACATTACATAAAAGCATTAAAGAGTGAACTGGATATTCTTTGACCTAACATGGTGCACAGTCTTTTGTCATAACCCTATATAGACCATCAGAAGCCAGAGTCATTATTCACCTCCAAATTCTACTATTCTTCTGACATAAACATTCCCCTTCCAATCTTCCTCCTCATAACTACACAGTTGTTTAATTACATGTTTTGAAGACTACCAGTGTTAAAATTGAATCTCTCTATTTTCATGCCATTCATAAACTGGGTGACCGAAAAATCAGAATTTTACTCAGTTCAAAGTCCAATAACTTCAACAGTTTAACAGACAGATATAATACATTTTGTAAACGGCCAAGAAATACTAAATACACAAGTCAAAAAAAAAAAGAGGTGCTAGGGTCAACATGTCAGACGCCACCAATACTCCAAGGTACTACTGTTAGACATGACAATATGTTGTTAAATTTATCTAATGCATAACAATTCAGAACCTAGAAATTTTAAACTTGCAGCAGTAACAGACAGTGTCCATCTTCTTATGTGTATCTTTATCCTGAATCATTTTGGTCATTAAATGTTGAAATTAAAGTTTTTATGGCCACCCAAAATATGAACAAATCAAGTTCTATACAGGCTCTCCTGAAATAAATCTTTTATCCACCATATACTTTGGAACACACTTAATATGGGCATGCTTAGTATGTAAGCATGAATACTAGCACAGCATTTTTGGTCTGATTTTTCTCCTCTAAGGGTACGTGTGTATAGTTAATATATTATTTCTGTTAAGAAGTACAGTTTTGGTTGGTCTCAAGGTGTACGCATTATCCATGCTCCACTGTAACTTTCAAAAAAAAACATTTGATAAGGATGTGGCAGAGACAGATTATGATAACTAAGATGACTCTGATATGTATGATCATAATGGTGATAATAACAATGATGATAATGGTGATAATAACAATGATGATAATGTTTCTCTTGTGATAACAAAGTTGATGCATGTGACACACCCACCTTGGAGTTGACGTATTGATGAAGCAGAAGTCTGAGCTCAGCATTCTGTTGCCTCAAACTCTCAGTCTCCCCCAGGAGGGATTCCCGGCTATGAAGGACTTCACTGAAGAAAGACAGAAAGATGATTGGAGGGATGAAGGAGATGAAGAGGGTGACAAATATGTATGGGAATCTACGGACACAAAGGTCTTTTAAGATGAACAAATTAATTGTGGGCAATTCCAGCTGAATACAACATCATTTATGCAAATTTCTGAAAAGCATTTACTTTGCAATGACCAGTTTTGGTTTATATAAAATAACCCTGTTTGAAACAACCAAAACTTATTGCTGTAAAGTCAGAAGTTTTCAGAAAATCACATAAGTGATATAGCATTCAGCTGGAATTTTCTTTAATAGACAGCGTGGCACTGAAATAATCATTTTAAGTTAACATGTTAAAACCAGTTTTGAGAGCAGGAGTGGAATAAATAAACCAACACTGAAACTTTTGACTCCTATCCAAATTGAAGTCCAGACCTCCTTAACTGCAAAGTCTTCGGAAAAGCAACATACTCTAGGGAACGAAAACCATAACCCAACAACATGTAGAAATGACTTACTTGTATTTTTCCAAGGCTTCGATCAATGAGTCCCAGAGCATCTCCTTCTTCTCGTTCAGCAGACTGGCGTACCTCTGCCAGTAGTCTGAGTCCTGCGTGTCATCACGGTCCTCCAGGGAACTGATGTGAAAGTGTGCCTTGCCAGCACGATCCTTGCTGCAGATGGTCAAAAGTTGTATTTTATTATTTCCTGTCACACAAGCTCTCGAAAATGAAATAACTTTAAACATAGTAAGTTAACAATCAACCATCAGCTCTTGCAACTTCCAGAGAGCATGGGAACAAAAAAAATTGCATTTAAAAAGAGAAAACAGGTGCACTAATCTGATGTCTTTAACACAGAAAATGCATTGATTTGTTACCTGAGAATGTTGTGACTGCCCAGAAATTCTCATCATATGGATTGCAATAAAGCAGAAAATGTGTGATATGTTTTTCACCCATGATGAGAATTTGACTGTACTCTCCTACCATGATCTCTGGTATATCCAGTCACCAGATGTTAGTTCATAGTCTGGTGGGTTGAAGTTTATAAAAAGGTTGGGTATCATCCAAAAAGGTGAATCAAGAAACATGTTGTCTAGGACAAGAAGGGGATGCAAGTACATCCTTCTCCTGTTGATTGCACTCCCTCAAATCCCCATCTTACCACCCCCCCCCCCCCCCCCCCCCCCCNCAAAATTCCAACCCAGAACAGCTATAACCACATCATGTGGGTGCCATAAGGGACTCATTTGGGACTTGCTCATCTGCAAAGATGTGGATCTCATATACAGGCTAAACTTTGAAGAAAATACACAGACCTCATATGGGTCTCATGTGGGTATTATTTGGGAAACACATGGCTACACCCTGAACCTCAACAAGTAGACAAGTTATCCTAGCATCATACTAGTAGCAGTTAAGCAAAAGTATTCCCAGACAACGTGGGACAAGTCACATGGGTTCCATACTGAATCCAGCATACTGAGAGCACCTTTCTCCCATGTACTTACGCCAGCCCCTTCCTGGTGTCCTCTACAAAAGCTCTCAGGGCCTTGAGGACTTCGTTAGGGTGAATCAGGTCCACACAGTCACTGCGGATGGAATCAATATCATCCTCCTTCCCCGTGAGCTTGCGGATTTCGCTGTCAGCTCCATCATCCTGGGGATGAACATGAACCATGTCATGAAACAGAGACGCACATATGAGAGCATGGACCAGCTCCACTACAGTGCAAGTTGCATCCAATTAAAAAGTTTGGATTTCCGCACAATGTCTCGCCATATCATTTCCCCATTGCTGAGCATGACACAGACTTTACCCAACACTAGTGATGAAAGCCTGCCTTTCTCATTAAAGCTGTGGCCATTATGAATGGGAATCTCTGTAAAGTGTATCACAAGTCAATTCTCCCAAATTTTACAAGACAGATGAATTATACAACAAAAAGAAGACTATCGCAGCTGTTTGAATTATAAAACAAAAAGAAGACTCGCCATTGTAGCTGTTTAGGACTGCTACTAAATTTTTTTTTTCTCCACTTGGAATAATTATGCACAGGTGTTAATTTATAGTAGAATAAAGTGCTCAGTTTTGTCACAGTGCTACTACATTTTGATGAAAGTCCAAAAACAGGCTAGACTTTAGATGAAGCTCCTAAGGGTGAAATATTAGAAAGGTGTGATGCCCAAAATTTATATCAGAGATAAGGAATCCAGTCAAAACTTTCGGATGAGCTTGTGCAAAGGATGAAATGAGAGGATAAACTGTGTTTGTATTAGAAAGTTCCATTGTGCAAATATTTGATTTTGTGCAAATATATCAGAAAACATGTCCTTAAGGTTGGTCCACTGATAATGTAGACTGCAAATTGTAGAACTGTTGAACCAAAAGCTGACAAGAGACAGTAACAAGAACTGTGACAGTCAATAACTGCAGATACTACCAAACTCTCTGTTGAAAGTGCAGCATGCTCTTAATCTGTAGATACTGCAAGAGTAGATCACAAGAAAGTAAAGAGCTACATAAGAAATAATATTATTTCTTACCTCCTCTTCCTCCTCTTCTCCTTCCTCTTCCTCTTTATCATCTCTGCCTTTCTGCAAATAAACACAAACATAACAGAGATATTACAATCATTCAGTGTTTCTGTCCTCTTCTTCCTCTCCCTTAACAATAATTCTAGACGTACCAGACATTCTGAAAAGCTGGTCAAACAGTCTGCTGTGAAAAGTTATCAGTGTGACAAAGTGAATTGTCTTTTTTCTTCCCCCCCAAAACACTTGCATCTCCTTTCTTCATCTACGCCTAAATTATTATTCAAGTTATTCTAGAAACAAAAATACTGAAAACCCTTCTGTAAATTTGTGCACTAATGTATCCTAGATAAAACTGTGAAATCTGGTTGTGAAGTAACGACTGTATTTTGAGATAAAGTTTGCCTGAGATCATTAACCACAATGGCAACAAATGCACTTTCTAGCATAATAGTGTGCAATTTCGCAGGCAAAATGTGCGGAATTAGAAAAGGGGAGTGCACACTACAACAATGCATTAAAATCTACAAGAAATGAACACTGGATCATCCTGAATAACCTTGAGCTTAGTGCACAGGGACCCCTTTAGTGCACAGGGACCCCTCTGCCCTGCCTACTCCTACCGCCACCACCATACTGCAGGGTTCAGAGTGGAGGTGGGGAGGGAGGAGGGGAGGGAGGAGAATGGCAGTGACAGCCCACCATGCTGTCAATCATAGGTACATGAATGATACTCACCCGGTCTCTGATGTTCATGAAGTATGTACTCAGCTTGTGAATATCTTCTTCCGTTTCAAGTCCTAGAGCCTGAAATATTGGTGGGACAAGACGTAGGATCAGGCAAGGATCTCAAGCAGGTCAGCGTGCGAATAGCTAGGACTTAGAGAGTCAAGTTATGAAGTCTAAAGTTGAAAAACAGACTTAAAATTTAGCCATTCACTTCCTAGGTAAGAAAAAGAGAATATAATATCACTAAGCTTCCATATAGATTTATCATATAGTTCTTATACAATCTGTAACATTCACATAAATCTCATTCCACAAAGGTTTGAGGTTCCACAATGATTAAATAGTGACCAAACTTATCCATCATTGTGACTTAGGAATCTAAATCTATTTTCCACATGCACTGACTCTTATCTTCAGAACTGTAACTTTGTAGGAATTAAGTATAATATTTCACTGTCAAATTACAACCCCATTTCAGAATGATGTGTGTGAATTCTGTTTTACTAAAAGTGAATCAATAACACACCTGTTTTGGGAATGTCATAATAAGAGCATTCTGGATGTCATTATGAAATCCTATAAAAAGTAGATGTCTACATGCTGATCCTTGGTATTGTTTCCCTATGACCGTGATAACTGATAAAATATGTTATCTGAACATTCTATCAGCTAAGATGCATATTAATTCTAGTAAAGTTGCAAAAAGTCCCCCATACCCTTGCCCAACTGAAACTCAAAACTTATCACTAATATCTTATCCAAAAGTCATTAGCAAAAAAGTCAAACAACTGGTGTTATTTCAGGAACTCATGGCCACCTTACCAACCAAATTTTAGAGATTTAGAAAGGACCACTTTTTTTTTTTTTTTTTNCTTTTTTTTTTTTTTTTGAATACAGAGTACCTAATTGTCTTTCACCCTTTCTTATGTCTTGAATCTGATAAGTGCATGTCTGCAAGTAATTGTTATTTATATATATAATTATATGTGAAATATGTGAATACATGTTTGAATAAGGAAGATTAATAAAAAAAAGTAAAAAAAGGTATGATATCTCAGGTGATTCATACACAACAGGACCTCACATCAAATGTCATTTACTTGAAAGACTTACTTCCTCATCATCGCGATCTGTTGTAGGTCCTTTATTTTCTCTATATAATGAAACTCTGGAATCTGAGTTCCTGAAATCCTATTGTATATATTTATAAATTAGGAATTGTTCCTGTCACTCTGCATCTTCTTCAAGCTGAAGTCTTAGAAGTCTTAGTCTACACAGTGCTGATTCTCTCCATCTTATTCTCTCTCTTGTTTACACCTGGTCTAATTCTTTTCTGATTCTGCATTTTCCAAGATCATTTTTTTCTTTTTGCCAAGGGGAAATAACTCACAGAAAAGATATTGTCAAGCTTCATGAGTGATCTCTCATCTTTCTCCAATGGGGCCAGAAGTTTGTTGAGCTTCTGTTCTACCAGGAAACCCTGATGAGGAAGACAAAGAGGAAAATCACTGCACTGTGGAGTTTTGGGAGGAGGGGAAGGAGAGGGACTGTATGTTGGAATGAAGGTGATGGCTGTGGCAGCATTAACAAAAAGAAGGAGGATGTCAAGGCAGATGGACAAACAAACAGACTGACACATGAGCAGACAGACAGACGGGCATGGATGGATGGAAGGGTGGATGTGTGGATTTACAAAGTACAGCAAGGGTATAAATATACCATAAAACCAACAACGCAACACTATGTAACTAAAATTTGATTTCACAGCATTTTGGCGTGGTATGATAGCTATAATAGATAAAGATGATGATGAGACGACACTGATGGATGATGATGAAAATGATGATACTGAAAATGATCACGATGCTGATGATTATGATGATGCTGATGATGACAAAAACAACAACTAATGGTAACCCAGGATATGACCCTCACCGCCTCATCACACAGAAGTTCCAGGATCTGTTTGATAGTGTGAGCCGAGATCTTGTTGTATATGGCGGCTACAGCAGGAACCCCATCTTCCTTCTGATCACTTGATACTAAAGACAAAATATGATACAATACGATATAAATATAATTCACTGAAGGCTGGCCTGTTTTCAGATGGCATGGATTGATCATACCAAAACTAGGCAATTTCCAAGAATAGTAGATAACATAAGGTACGATAGAGCTGGACAGGCCTAGTGTATGCGCTGGACATCTTATCACCTAATTAGGACTCAGCCAGGTGTGAGCAAGGTGACAGTACAGCACACTGTTAATCCCTGCCTGGTGCCCGGCAGAGGACATGTATCAATAATTACAAAACTTGGAGTGTGGGCACTATGTGATCGCATTCTCCACAGCTTGAATCAGTGAATAACACTTCCTTTTACTCTTTGTAATGAGCAAGTTTTATCTCTCCAAGTTTCCAAACAGAAAATCATACGGCGGTGCCCACAGATTGAAAAAAGTCCCTGGTTCATCCTTTACCTAGGTAAGTTTGTGCTGCAGTCTACAGCTGCTACGGAATCAAGCTGAAAAGCCAAGCTTGCTGCCACATCTGTATTCAGTGAGTTAGCATTTGTAGAAATTAGTAATATATTAGAGAACCAGATCGTATCTTCATGGGAAAATTCAAATTGGTGGAGAGGATGTGATAAAGCAATGGTTATTGTTTAAATTTTCACAGCTAAAACTGTAAAATAGTTTGAATATTTTCACTGCATGAGCACAGCTAAAACTTGGAAGCACACTGGAACTTTTCAGTTTGATAACCATTTCCTGACTCACTAGACATGACTTCCTGAAGTATCTGTGTAGCTGATGCTCCTTGTGATTTTCCTCCATTAATGATTGGACCAACGTTGTCCATGAAGATCCTGGAGGGAGAGAAAGGATGGTTATCATTGAAAAATATGATAAATTTGTTCTTTGAATCTGACTTCTGTGTAAAAAAATCTGATGTGTGATGACGATGAACATGTACAGACTGATTTATTATGACATTTGATGTTGCTGAGTTTGTCTAATTTGACTTACATTAGTAAAGACAATTCACTGATGACTATATTTTGAATAAATCTATATTTCCTTAGCATTCCTGCTAACATAAACTATAAAGGATACTGAAACAATACTCCCTTTCCTAATTAGGTATTTTCAGCTCAATCACATGACCTAGGAATTCTTGCTCAATCGTTGGTTTGTTTACATGCTCTGCTCATGCATGACTGCTCGTCATTTATCAAAATATCCTAGCAATCCCTGGATCACGTGGCATAACTGAAAATACCTTATTTTGATCTCAAACCCCAATCCCATCCCATCTCCACACCTAATAAATAACCATCTCCACAGTTACATACAACATCTCAAAAACAGGATTCTCCAAAACACCACAACTACCATAGTACCAGACATGGCAAAAAAGCTACTTAGTCAGAATCTGGGACAGATGAGGAGGGCAGAGCAGGGCAGGCAGGCAGGCAGGCCCGGCAGGCAGACAGACAGACTGTGGTTCTTACACTATTTTGTGATATGTGCAAAAGTGTATCCTTTTCAGCATCCACATAAGCACACCCACAAAATTGCACTCATATACAAATGTTACCTCATCTCACACAGCTCTCCCCCCACCCCCAAACACTCCCCATGCCAGAACATGAACTACTTTCCAGTGCACCCTTGCAAACTACCCTGCTGTACAAGTGTATATTATCAGACAAACAAAGTTATCCCTCCCATCTCCATCCATACACACTATCTATTAGCATTCACAAATAGCTTTCATAAGCTACCTGGACGTACAAGAATTCAAGAACAACCTTGCAAAGTTCTTTAATACACTTCTGAACACACTGCCTTCCGTTTATCCTCTGACAGATCCCTGCCCATACTTACAAATCTGGGCAGTCCCATTTCAGTCCCAGCTGATGCTCATGTATAGTTCTGTCTACATCCAACACCTCTGTCACCAGTTTCTTGCACTCCTCCTCATTCATGCACCAAACATCACGGAACTTCATGGCATCGGTGGCAAGGAAATGTCTAAAAACAGGAAAAAGTAACAAAGTTAAACTGTGAATTCTTATATATCTTATACAGAGGGATAAACAATCTATGATTATGTGATATAGTAAAGTTATTTTTTGAAAGATACTGTTGATTGTCTAATACAAGTTTACTTGCACACGATAGATTCTGGTGTATGGAATTATCATCAGATGATAAATAAATTAGAGGCTTATTGGTAACCAGAGTTAACTCCCCCCCTTTTTTTTTGTCGATGAGAGAAAAAAACCATATTAACAACATGCATCCAGTCAATATAGGAAACGTAATTAAGAAGTTATCACTTAAAAAAAAAAATCTCCAACTTCCCTCCCCCCCAAAAAAATCCAAAAAAGGTGAACACTGATGATAGCTACATCAAATTTTCATGGTACAATGGCGTCCCTTCCTCAATGGTGAATAAGAGCAGTAATACTGAGCTAAAAGAGGAAGAAGAGATGCTGGAAATAAAGTTAAAAGACCCAAACAGACTCTCCTCTAATGAGCACAAAAATTTTCAGAAATTTGCAATTAAAAGTAATGACAGACTTTGTCACAATTCTGTACAAATTTCAACCACACAAATCTGAGGATTAAATTTAGACTAGTTTTATTGTAGAACAGTTTCATCATGAATCCACATAGCCCCAATATTCTGGCTTCTTTTGTTTGAAATTTTGTTTTTTAATTCCATTTCAGTTACTTCAAGATGAAATCTAAATTTATTTACCACACTGCTATTTGCAATAGTTGGAAGATGATCAATATTCTATAAACATCACAATATGCTCATTGCCATTACAGAATGACTGTTCTGATTAACGAACATAAAACTTGCAATGTGGATACTATACACTCTTCACAGCCTGAGACCTTCCAGTAAGCAACACTGTTCTTATTCCTGTTCATAGTGAGCTTTTTTCATCTCTCAAAGTTTCCAGAGAGAAAGGGACAAGGTAGTGCCCACAGAGTGAAAGAAGCCTGTGGTTCACTCTGAACTTGCGCAAGTTTGTACTGCAATCACAATTCCATTATGTGTTGTACAGCTGGTATGGAGTCAAGCAGAAAAATCAACCTGCTGCCACGTCTTGGGTTTTCTTAGAACTTAAAAGCATCTTCATGAGAAATCATCTGTGCTGTTGGGTTCATTTTAACACTAGTCTAACACAGTGTCCTTAACCCCCTCCTCTCTCCTTTCCAAAATCATGTACACAAGGTCCATGGAGACCTATTAACAAATGCTAAGGCTATAGTCAGCAAAGAGTGAGTACTTACTTTGATTTTCTCTGTAAATCCTGGAACTGTTCAGTGATTCTTTTGTAGTCATCGCTCAGCTGGGTGTTCTCATCCTTATAGTTTTTCTCCTGTTTAGAAAGTTTCACTCTAAGAGCATTCAGCACATCCTGTAGCCTGAAAGAAACACAGACACTGTCTCTGAGGGCAGCAGTTGAAACTAGTCTCATATTATTCATCTACAATCTATGTGTACTTAGTGACTCCAGTCAATCATTTTCCATAAATCATAACATCTGAAAACATTCAAATATTAAAGCTTCGGTTCTGTGAACCAGAAAGTGCAGTTGTGTAAGCTATTATTTTACCGCCTGGGATTAACACTGTCATAAATCCAAAAGTGATTTTTTGGACTTACGACAGTATTATTTCCGGGCAATGATATGTTTGTGACACATACGATTTTCTACAGCTGGAACATCAAATGACTCCATGGTGGGACTTGCTAATACTTTTATTAAATTAATTTTTAAAATGAAAGTTAGTAGCTATATAGATTCAAACCAGAACGTTTTGGTTGGTAGCTAAAACAGCTGTTTTAAACAATGCAAAGTCCACCAGTTTCTCCTGTAAATTTGCCCAATTACTCTGAGAGAAAGCACATCAGTGCATAAGAAGCTTATTATTTTCAATCAAAATGTTAAGATCTTCTCCTCAACCATGTCACCCTTCCACCCACTTAGTCACTTTCCTCCTCTGCTGTGTTTTAGTAACAGTGTTCTCATTGTCACACAAATTCTCCAACCCCACTCTCTCCCCCTCAAATTGAAACCACCAACTCACTCACAACTCACCTGGTTATTTTCCTCTTCTGTTGTGACTTGGTAATTGTGTTCTCATCATCGCGCTTCTTCAAGACCTGGAAGTTGTACTCAAGTTTCTCCTGGTTCAGCTGGTACGTGGCTCTCATCTGTTGCAATTGCTGCTCCAGAATCTAGTGGATGAATTCACTCAGTTTTATAAGTTTTAAAAAGTTTATTAACCATGCCCAGACTGTAGCAGATGGTGTTTAAGCAGTCAAAATAAATGTGTCAGCACATAGGAAGTGTCCTCAAGTTGAATGTTCGTAACCACACAGAAAAGAATTTGTAATGTGAGTAGACTGTCAAGAGGGGAAGCTGATCACAGATCACTGGGCATTCTTTGTTAATTTTGTAAAATGAAACTGATTTTTTAAAATGTTTTCATTGCACTGGCTGTAACCTTATAGAGCTGCATGCACTGACACTTGGTCTTAAATGATAAAATTTACTCTTTTCATTGAATCTTTGTCATTTCCAAAAAAAAAATTGATTATCTCATATCCTACACAGAATTATCTGAAAGGTTAGACTAGAAGATGCTGGAAAGTTTCATGAAACACTGTTCTTGCATCATTATTTTCTTTTTAGAAATCAAAGATAAAGGGTCATAAATCAAATAAAAACTCTGCTGTTACCTGCACATCCGTCTCCAGTCTAATTTTGACCATGTTGTATTCCTCTGCATCCTGGACCCTGAGATGTTGCAGCTGTGATTCAAGATCCTCAACTCTCTTTGCTCGCTGCTGGAGGTATTCCTCCTCTTTCTCTCTCCGTAGATTCATTTTCTCCTCCCACTTCTTCTTCTCCTGCTCCAACAATTCATTACGCTCCATGACAAATGCTCGCTGAAATACAAGAGCCACAATCATTCCTTACACTCAATGAAACATGTTCATGAACTACTGCAGGGGTGAGCAACAAATAAAGATTTAGACTGTCCCTTGAAGAAGCATGGTGAAATTGGTATGACACCATACTCACAACAAACAGGTCATGAGTTGTTTTCCTCAAGTTGAAATGTTGTAAATGCTTTAGCAAAAAAATTTTGTTCACATCTTCCTTAGTCCATCCATCTATAAAACGGGTATCTCTGGCTACACACAGCGAAAGCTATGATCTGAATGCTAGCTAGAACCTGTAGAATTGCAGCTCCATAGTAGACTATCCAGAGAGCTGAGAAGTTATTGAGTGATCTAGACTATCTGGGTAATAATGACAGGAAATTATACAGGCAAACATTGTCTGGACACAAGACTTATAAATTTCATTCTTATAAATATGGTTATTCATTATTCTTAACTTACCTCAATTTGCTCTAGTTCTTCCCTGTGAGCTTTGCTGACATTTTCCACTTGTTCATTCATTCTCTCTATCATCAGATCAATGTCCTCCGCCATTTTCTTCAGGTCTTTCACATACAAGTCGTCCTTCGCTTTCAAGTCCTGATCATATGAAAAAAAACCAAAACCAACATTCATAGAAAGAACTCTTTCCCAGGCTTCACTGAGCATGAAAGTTATACCAACATATGAAAAAGTGTCATGATCTATGATCTATTCATAGCAAAACTGTCATAAAAAAGTAAAATATGTAATAGATATTTATCAAAAGAGGGCAATTGTCACGGCGACTAAAATTAGACGTTTTTGTACTCTTTAGTTTATCCTTTGATGTCCATCATTTACCACTGGCGATCCTGTGAAAGGGCAGTTATCTTGTCATGACCCGATTTATAACCACCCAGTTGGTGTAATCAGGGGGAGGTAACTGGGTAGGGCATAAAAATTTGAAACTTCGTCCACTGTTTACTTCTATAATTCATCAACTAACTAACTACCCTGAATTTTCAAAATTATTGTCTTCATGGATGCATAGCACTTGTACAGTGATTGTAGCGAAAAAATTTTAAGGCTTCATACATAATTAAAAAGTTACGGAGTTTCAAAGTCGGCAGGTCCTATTTTTCACTTGCATAGTGAGGCTTGAAAGTTGTCCTAATAATGTTATTAAGTGAAAAAATCATTTGCATTGTTTTATATATATATTGTAGATCATCGGCTCTTGTTATTAAACTGTGTCGTCTCACCTCTAAGAAGATATGATGGATCATTCTTTGGAAATCCACTTATCACACAGATAAATAAACGCTTAAAGCGAAAAACGATGCCTCACGAAACAGCAGAGAAAAAATGTCAAAAACTTAGGGACGTCCAAGACTTTTAGAAATACAATTTGATTATCTACCACATAAATATTTGTTCAATGCCTTATGAACAGCCTTATTAAAACATCTGTTATTCAGACAACTCCAGAGCTCACCAGTTTAATACCCCAGCCCAAAAAGAGAGAAAGAGGTAATTGATTTTTCACCCCACTCCCTACACTATCTTTTGAATACTGAATAATACTAGCAATAGTGTTGGACTGCAGGAGTGTCTTACTGATTTTATATTTTTAATATAACACCGTGTAAAAGAAATAAATTCTTTTGAACTGGACACCTGAAATCATCTTTTGTAAGGGTGTACTACTCAAATCCCAAATTTTTACTAGACACCCTAATTCGTGTATAAACGACTTTGTACTCCGAAGTAATCACTCCTGTTATCTGACATGTAATGCCGTCTGAGATGATAATGAGTATCTTGGAAAACAGGCTCTACAAGCTCTCCTTGAAATGAATCATGAGCAAATCTTGTTTTGTCTGTTTCACTATTCTTTGTTCTACCATCATGCAGAATATAGTCGCAGCTCATGGTGGTATAAAAAAATTATAGATTATTTAAAACAATAAGTCACACTTTAACGTTTTCACTGTTTTAGCCACTTTTGGCCGGCAAATTAAACGCATCAAATATTAATCAATGTACATAAAAAAATACGGGCTTATTTACTTAAATTTACGTTGTCATGTATTTTTTCTTCCTCATTCATGAAACCTGAATTTGAAAGCCTTAATAACCGTCATACAAGTGCATAAAAAAACCGGCCTGCCCGAGCCACGACAATGTAGGTAAAACTGCATCCGCAGACGAAGTCATGACTGTAATTTGATCCAAGCGGCCTAATTAATTAAAAGTCGAGTAGTTTGTTGCTCTGTTGTATGGAAAAGGAATAACCATCTTCCTTCATATGTCATAAACAGCTAAATATGTCTTTGTTGTTACTGTGAATCTGTTTTACTCAAAAAATAAAGTAAGTACCAAAACACAACTACAACATCAAAAGAAACAAGGGAGATTACCTGCTGGAACTCGGTGATGATTTTATTTTTCTCATCGTTCATGGCATCACATGACCTTTTCTGCTGTAGTAACATCTGTGGATGAGAGTAGCATAGATGGATGGAAGTTGTGAGTGTTTAATTGTGTTTGAGGAATATGGAGTTTTCTTCTAAGTTGGTGAGTATTCATGCAGCAAGTAGTCCGACTGGTTCATTAGAGGTGTATGAATGTGAGATTCACCGATGAAATTTACTCACTTCACTTCAACACAGGTTATTCTCCTTCATGAGTTGATAAGAGCTTATAATTTAGAACTTCACTGCTGAGAGCAGAGTGGTCAAAGCAGTTAAAGGCCACAGCAGTCAGATCAGGGACCTGGATCTACTCTCTGGGATATTCTGGTGTCAAAGGAAATGACTGGTCAGGAAGGTATAGATGTCTGGGACCATCAAATAAGAGAACGCACTGTGTTTAAAACACTGATAAGTAAACTGAGGTGAAGAAGAAGAAAAAGAGTGTAAAGAGCACTGCTCCTTAAAGCAAATGGTGGAAATGGGTGGGTATAGAGGAGAAAGAAGTTGCAAACTAGCAAGCGGCTCAAAAAAGAATCCACAACCAGACAATAGTGGTGGCATTTAAAAAAGGGACTCATACTGGGTTCTGAATGGGAAACAAAGCACGTACAGAACTGTCAAAAATACATGGATGTTGTTTTTAAAAACAAGTAAGCAAGTAATGAACGTAAATAAGAATCAAGATACCGGACAAGCAGTGATTTTTAAGGTAGCCATGTAGATCTGGGAACAAAGGAGATGACAGACTGGTATACAGACTGAAATACACTTGCAAGACTCCTCACTCACCTCATGCAAAGACTGTGGAACTTCCTTTTGCAAGGCTGACTCCCACTTCTTTGTGATCTGTGGAATCCAATCACCACATTATTGTAGAACTGTGTTACTGATGCCTTTGATGTGATATTGATGATGTATTTGCACATGTGAGTGTATGAGAAAGTGAGTGTCAAGGGTCACAATTCTCAAGTTAGATCACATATAAACAAATTGTGATATCATTTTGTCCAGAATCATAGACCTACGTTTTTGATAGTACATGAATTAGATTTCAGTTACAAGCTCAAAAATGTAAAATGGCATAATCTTACGAGGGATTGATGTCTTCAAATAGTTTGCATGCAATGTCCTTCGACTGCAAACCTAATATTTTGCTCCATGCATGTTAAATAAACAGTATGTGAATATGCTCTGTACTTGAACCTGGAAGCATTGATATAGGGTCTTTTTTTTCTTTTCACTTACTTGGAATATATGGGAAGAAGGAGGACGATTAGCTTATAACTTTGTCAGATGCTATTGTTACTTATGGGCCATGGATTGTTTCACTTTAATAAAGGTAACTTTCCTTATGGACTAATGGTCCATTTTGTTAAACTTATCCACCACAAGAACTCCCCTGGAGAGGCTGTAATATTATGCTCATATGATTCATATCTTATCAGATTAACTGTGCTGGAATTGCTGCCTCCATCTAAAAGATTTTGTAGTCCAGTTTCAGCAAAGAAAGAAAATATAAAACCTACTTTACTAACACTTATATTATGTCTTCTATCAGAATAATCAAACAACAGCCAATCAACTGACCTCTTCGAATCTCTCTGCAGCAGATTTGGCCTCATTTTCAAGCTTTTCCTTCCTATAAGAGAAAAAAGACAGACATGCTATATGAAGACTACATGAGCAACTGATCATACGCTTCAAGATATATTAAAACAGATACTGAGATCACAGGAAATGTTAAGATTATTTATACTTGTGAATAAATAAAGCAAACCTCTGTTGTTCTTACAAATTGAATTTAATCAGGATCGATGTCGATCTCTACACTACTTTTGTACCCGCTATATCTTGAACATTACTGTTTAGACACATAACGTCACAATGTAGTTTATCTATTTTAATAACACTCTCTCTCATTCATTTTCACAGAATACTCTTTTGCTTCCTTAGTTTGTTATAAAGGGAATAAATGACAGCTTCAAATGAAATAAAAGAGGCTTTGAAATATTACCGCAATCTTTTAGCCTCATCCTCAAGTGTCCGCCTTGCTGCTTCTCTGGCGTCTCCTGCTACTCGAATGTTGGTGACCAGTTCATAACCATCTTTCCGCAGCTTAGTCAGACGCAGGCGACTGTCCTCAATCTGTTTCCTGCTCTTGCTGATCTCTTCCTTCACCTCCTTCTGGTCATTTGGGTCTTCTCCCAAGAGGGCTCTGAATATTGAATTTGAAAATATAAACATATCAGTCAGTTTGCTCCAACAACATCAATGGCAGAAGCAAACCAAGAGATGGTGGTAGGGAGAGAAAGGGAGTGCTTGCAGGGTTGGGATGTAGTTACTGGTGTGGCACTAGACTTGGAGCCTCTTGTCCAAATTTTTTTCCTATGGAACATCATTTACGCACATGTTATAATATTCCCACTAAACTGATTTTTATTTCAGTGTTTTTGCAATTCCTGTTCATTTATTTCTATATAACACAATTTACACATGTTTTACAAGAAGGTGACATTGAGTGGGCTGCATGTGACACCTGTGAGTACTGTGTTCACCTTAACATTTGCATTCCTCTAACAACCAATGGCGTTGGGACTACCTTCCAATGCCCTTGCTGCACTAGGTTTGAAGAAGAATAGTTTAAAATTGGATTGTGTTGGGGAGGTATGATTTGTTAGTTTTTAGTTTTCAGTTCCAGTTAATCTTCTGCTTGTTTTGCTCAATTTATGACGTAAGGAGAGTTCAGTCCCAACTCTCCTTCATAATTTTCATGAAAATCAATATGTCACCCCTTCCATACCTTCTGATCATTTATTTGCATCCATTTTCAAAATTCATTACATATGACAACATGATACATCGGCCTCCCATCCCTGCAATCTAAGAGGTGGCGGGAACAGGGGCCACAGTCAAGGACTGAAGAGGTAAACCTCAGCTGGGTCAAATGACATCATCGAGTGTAAATGGCGGTCGTTACCAATGAAGACAGTGTCAGAATTGGACAAATGGATGAACCATAACTAGGCAGGCCTCATTAAACCAAATTTTCCACAAAAGCTTAATATTTTCGGGCCTTTCCCTTAGGGTGGAGGAAACAGGTACCACCAGGATAAATTCAAAGTGTGCCTTCTCTTTCCTTATCCCTAAAGCTAAACCAACCCTAGACCAAGTACTCGACTGGAGAGTCCCAGAACACTGCCTGTAAATAAAACAGCACGTGTGAAGTTTTCCCTAATCTGATACAGTTACAGAACAGAATCATCTAGTCTAGTCGATGGGGAAAGATTAATTGTTGACGCTATCGAAAATAGGTAACAGCACTTCCAAATGTCATTACAAGCTCAATCAACATACTTCCTTGCAGCTTCTGCACGCTTTGATATGCGTATGCGTCGTGCTGCAATCCGTTCCTCTAAATCATTTGAGTCCACAGAAGGTCCGGTATCTTCTTCCTCCTCGGTAGTGCTCATCTTGAAAGGAAAAAAAAATTATCCCCTCAGAATGACTCAAAAGCCAGAAACGGTTTACTCTGTTGCTATGTAGATACAAGGTCACGTGGTCTAAAGTCGTAACATTATGACGTTAAAAAAAATAAATTGTCAAATTATGTTCTCATTGAAAGGCGTTAGAATCTACAAGTATTTGTCTATAGTTGCTTTATGAATAATTCTATTATTTTTTTAAAGTCTTAAATAGCAACGTGTGCTCCAGATTTTACGACTTAAAGCTGAGTCCGAAACGAGTATACTTCCTTTCTGAAATTTTCAACATGGCGGTCAGTATCGAAATATTAGCAGCGTTCTTGTAATCGACAATCATCTCGTTTTTTATTGTGCTTTATGTTCTGAAATTAAACTCATTTATGGGTTAAATGTGTGCGGAAGGTTGATGTGTCTAGAGAAAGTTGCATTTGTGTATATGTGAATGAATTACGTTAAGTAAAGAATGTCTTCCGTGTACATTCTATTTTATGTATTCTTCCATTGCGTTAAGATTCAAGAGGTTTGTGCACTTTTGTTTACAGATGTGATTTTGTTCTGTCTTAGCAGGAGAAGGATAAAGACAAGGGCAAGGTAAATGTTATGCGTGAGCTGCGAATCCGCAAGCTGTGCCTAAACATTTGTGTGGGAGAGTCCGGTGATAGACTGACCAGAGCTGCCAAAGTGTTAGAACAGCTCACAGGACAGACACCTGTGTTCTCTAAAGGTGAGAAGAATGTGAAATATGGAAGGATTTCCATATGTGTGCTATACTACAACATGCACTTGACCGGTATTAAAAAGAGGGTCTTATTTATGTATGGGGGATACACAAAGAAAAAACAGTGGTTGTTTTCAGATCTTGCAATCTTGTTTTTCCCGGCATGTTGTACTCTGTGTAGGATAGCCCACATTATGTGGAAATCCTCTCTAAAATACTGGGACTTTGGGGGAAGTTATGAATGCACTTTACACTTCTTGACTGAAAGTCTAGTCTTGATGGGCATTAGATTCAGGGATTTTGTCCTGAATGGGCTTTAGGGTTACTAGTTACACAGGTCTAGATTTAATAGAGAAACAAATAATTTTCTTTAGGCTAAGAGCTAGATCTAGATGTAGACTAATAGACTCTGGCAAAACTAGACTAGATCTACACAGTAAATTCAAGGTAAGAGACACGAAGATTTGACTTGTGCATATTCTGACATATTCTTGTTCTGCACTGCGTCATGAGAAACTCGGTTTTCTCTAACAACAGCACCGATTTAGTCGAAATATCGATCTAGTCCATGACCTGTCTATGACTAAATGAACTGTATCATTATTGTTGCGGTGCTGTCCTTCGACATAGCCAGAAATTCATAGGCCTGGAGGCTCAGTGCTTCAAACAATGGGTAAGGGGATGGCAAAGGACCTGAGACACACAACTTCTACACTGGCCACTGACATTCTGATACAAGGAACACAGAAGAAAAAGAAAAGAACTGAATAAAAGACTAGAAAAAAGTAACTAAAATTTACAAATTTTTTACTTAATGTCTCTCTAGAACCACACAGCTCTCAGTAATAAAACTTATATCATTGGAATCTTCATTCAGAGCACTTTCCAAGATGGCAGCCAGTGTACTGTAATTTAAACACCAAAATGAAGCTAGAAACACTGGACTTCTGAATCCATCCTTCAGATAGTGGTTGAAAGTAGTTCACCAAGTCTTTCCCTTGTTCTAGGGCGATTTGAAATTCCTCACAGAATTGACAGACTATGCACTGGTTGGTTTTTAAGGTGATGTCTTGTTATCAATCATTACTACAATCCATCTATGATAGCATTGATTTAGTATTTATGGTGAATATTCTGTATATCTCTGACACCTGCTTATGCCATTAAATGAATTGGTAACTTAGTAAAATATCAAATTAATTAAGGTATTAACCTATCTTGCTTTGAATTTAACCTGTCCACAGCTCGCTACACTGTGAGGTCTTTTGGAATCAGGCGTAATGAGAAAATTGCTGTCCACTGCACAGTTCGTGGAGCAAAAGCTGAAGAAATCTTGGAGAAGGGACTGAAGGTTAGTGCAGTGTGTTCTTTATGTTGTATGATCATGCAATTCACCATACATATCTTTTAAAGTCACTCCAAAAAACTATATTTTTCTGCATTAGAAACGTTGCATTGCTTAAGGCAAACCTAAAATCCCCTTTAAAATCTACAAATTCTCAGATTTATGACAAGGAGGGAGTGTCTCCTCTAAATCAATGACCTGAAGAAATCACTATTTGTGGGTAGATTTTATCTAAAATAATAAAGAAAAATGCAGAAGTTGCGCCATAGTTACAGATGGCTATCAGTAAGAGTGTAAATGTGAAATTTGTAGATTGTGATGGTCAAAAAAGTAAATTTAATTTCAGTAGGATGAGCAGCTAGACCAATCAGGCATGAGCATATGCTTATGTCTTAACTCGTTGTATGATGCTAAAGAATTTGTTGTGCAACAGAACTTCCTGCCTGCAGCATTGGCTAACCTTCCTCATTCATATTTATTGTAAATTTAGGAGGTAAAGATATAATTTTAATGTGCATTTTGCATACTTTCGGAAAGGTCTGAATGTTGGGGAACATATACCATTCTTCTAGAGCACAGCTTTCGTGAGCTAAATTATCATCTGTTCTGCTGCATATTTGTCCTGTTCATATTTTTGGTTGATATTTTGTAATTAAAGGATATAAATTGAAACATGCCAAGTCAAAGAATATGTATTTCATGACTACTGCTGGCTCAGTGCCTATTATACAGTTGTCACAGTCTGGGAAAATCATGGCAAATACTACTGTTAGCAAAACTAGCCAATTTCCCATAAAATGGCGTGGAAAATTCAAAGAATTGATTTGATAGTTCTTAATTACATTTACAACTACTGTACTGTGCATTGGGGATGGGGTTGAAGAGAACAACACTAGGTAGGATGCTTCCTGTCCTCTTGTAACTGTGATGAGTCGAGAATTCCAGCTTGGCGAGAGCACCTGACTATCAGTTTATTAAGCCACGTTATTCTTCACTGGGTCTGGTGCTATTCGACAACTCTGATACCAACTGCGCTAGATAAGCCTGAGCTTCTCTCAGTTGGACCATCATCAGTGTCACCTGTAGGTTGTAGGAAGAAGGACTAAATCCAGCTCTAGACCTATCTTTGGACTTTCAAATTTTTTTTTGTGTTGTCTTTCTCTCAGGTGCGTGAGTATGAGTTGAGAAAGAACAACTTCTCAGCCACCGGCAACTTTGGCTTTGGTATCCAGGAACACATTGATTTGGGGATCAAGTACGACCCAGGCATTGGCATCTACGGCATGGACTTCTACATTGTCTTGGGCCGACCAGGTAGGAACAGTAGTTAGTGGTAGGGAAGATCTGGGAGACCTAAAGATGGAAGCCTGTTAGAATTATGAATGAAACTACATACTTTCACCCTCCTGAATTTTCTGGAAAAGCTAAAAAAAAAAGCTTTCTATATGGCTAATTTAGGCCAAACTAGATTCCATGTGGCTAAAATAGGCAGTTACTGCCCATTCTTTATGCACTTCGTAGCTGTCTTCCAATGTTAACACTTTACCCCAAAATATTACTAACCTACTCTGACACAGAATAGAGTGATCAGTATAATTACTCAGTCTTTCACGCTTTCGAGACTTTCTCTTGGGCCATGACAACAAGTTTATTAAGTTCAACAGCTCACTCCTTGTAATGGAGTCTGCAGGGCCTCTGAACATTTTTTTTAATGGATTGATCCCTGGATCTTAAACTCAGAAAGCACATTTTGTCAGTGGCCTGTGAAAATGGTTTCAGTGTTAACTGTGACAGGTCTTGTTGAGACTGGTTGTGTGTAGTCAGTAAGTGCCTGTTGCGCATTTTTTTTTTTTTTTATCTAACCTCCACATTCTTGCACTGCACTGATATTTTTCTCATTTTTTTTGTTCTACTCTTAGTCTTGTTGGTTTATGCGGACAGGATACATAGTGAAAATAAGCTTTACTTTCACTTCACTGGAAAATTCTACGGCTAAAAGAAGTTGAGGACAAAGCCTGCTCAAAATCTGAAATCGCTTGAAAGCCCAAAATACTGAACTCACCACCCCCTGTCAGACTTTTGAGAAAGTTTTAGTAACCAAAGGATTACTATTCTGCTAGCAAAATATTCTGGCAGCTGAAATTGCTGATTGTTTATGATTATGTTTTCATTGGGAACAGTTAATGGTGCATGTTCAACAATGTGTTGGTTGAAGCAGTGTTCATATTAGTACCAGTTGTTATTTTCCTTGCGGGTGCTGTCTCCAATACACCATGTTCTTGCCAAACAAATTGTATTCTCTGTTGGATCGTGCTAAGTATGGTAATTTCTTTATGTTTTACAGGCTTCAACATCAGCCAGCGTAGAAGAAGAAAGAGTGCAGTTGGTGCTAAGCACAGAATCACAAAGGATGAATGCATGAAGTGGTTTCAACAGAAAGTAAGTTAGGGGCAGTGGTGAGGTTGCAAGGGCCTCAGAATCTTACTGAGGGTGGCTGCAGATAAAATTTCATTCAGTCTTACTCATCATAAAAGTAATTGTGACATGTTACATAAAAAGCCCTCGTAGCCCAAAATCATAGTTTCACAGAATGCACAATATAAGCTTGTTCCTAGAAAGAAAATCAGTTTATAAGGGAAATTTTGTTAATTACAACTGGGACTGCAAAATTTGGGGAAAGCTTTTTAAATGTTATTGCCAGAAAGAAGTGTTATCCAGTGTAATGGGCCAGCTCAGCATGAAAATATGTGGAAAGCACCCACAGTCTTGACATTGTACTTTGTAAGCGAGTGGCTTATTGAAGATGAGACAAAGATAAAGCTTTGCTCAGTTAATCATGAAAGGAATAAGGTGTTTATTTGTCACATATCTGTCATAATGTCAGTAAATGTAGGAATCTGAGTCTTTTGCCCATAGAAGAAAAAAATGTCAGTGTTAAGGGGTATATTTAGAGACTGTGTGGGGGNGGGGGGGGGGAGGAGAGAAAGATGACCTTCAAGATGAGGGTTTTATCGCACACTGGCACGGGCTTCACATTTTTTGTGTGAAGCCTGACTAAGAACTTGCTGTGCTAAAGTAGAATATCCTGTCTGCAACACTGGCTGACCTTCCCTATGGTCATGTCTGTTACTAAATACAGGAGACATCAACTATCACTACTCCCTTTTTATTGATTATCATCTTCTGATTCTGAAGATGATTTGGTTCATTATATTTCGTCCATGTTGATATGTAAGGATGTATTTCACAAATTTGATGAAATTCAGATTTTGATACAGTTTTGGGATGGATCTGATGGCAGTGTCTGGGTTCATGTATAAGCTCAAAAACTTAAGGAAATGATAGTATCAAGTTTATGAGGAATTACAGTAGAACTCTGATTACACAACCGCTCTTTTAAGTCCAAGCTTTTGAGGTTATGTTGTCAGGAGTTTCATGTTAAACAGAGCGCTGTTCGTAAGAAACACGGCAGTTGGAACTGGCGATTAGGTGTATACCAAGCATGAAGTTGTGTTAAGAGAATTCCACTGTACGTGTCTCCATGCCAATGAAAATTTTGCCCTTTATCCAGTTTTGCTCGGAATTTTATTCATGTGGAGTAAACTGTTATATGTCAACTCTGAGAGTTTGTAGATAAGCTGATTAGCTTTTTAGAAGTGTTCAGTCTTTGAAGTGGCTTCTCTTTGCTGGAGTTTTTTTTTCCAAATACATGCCACCAAATAACAGTTTTCACTTACAATAAATCTGAATGAAACATTGTGGTGGGAAGAAACCAGCTCAGGTTAAGGGCAAGTGCGGCACCCTGTAGGGGTGAAATTGTGTAAAATGAGTTTAAGGCAGTTTTTTAAACAGCAACATGTCCTTTATCGAATTCTGAAGTTATTTTCATGATACCTGTCTCAAAAAGTGTATTTTGATGCAGAAGGAATGATTACCCTTTATCAAATGCATCTATCGGGTAATCTTTATTGTCAATTATCTCAAAATCACAGTTTTCGTCACTCTATCCCTTCGATCTGACTTTTTTCTGGTCCAGTTTACATAAAATTTTGCATAACACTCTCCAAGCCCCTGTTTTGAGAATGTCGTGGGCTTTTTTCGATATCTTGTGTTTTTTGTTTTTTTTTCAAAATTTTCAATGTTTTTTTATGACATTTTAAAAAAAATTATTAAAAAAAAACTATCCAAGAAATCAAAAAAAAGCTCGTAACATTCTATTTTAAATAAAGTGATCTTTCAAATGAAAGAAAAACCAGCATCCTACCATGTATTGTTCTCCAGATCGAAGGGTTCAGAGTTATGCAAAAGTCATCCATATTTTCCAATATGGCGGCCAAACAATTGGCGTTTCCATAGCAACGGAGGGAGGAAATTGCGAAAAACCCCAGTTTATCTTCCTTCCTGGCCCTACGTGACCTATTTTTCACCCCAAAGTGACAAATTTCCCTGTATTAATGAAAAACACCCAGTTCTGCCGCACGTGCCCTTAAGCTTGATATTCTGATTTTGTATGACCAATGTTGAAGATCCTTTCTTGAAAAAAGGCACTGTATCTGAGAACTTGGAAACCTCAAGAGTTTTTATCAATAGCTGGATATCATCCCTTATCATTAAGCTTATCCATACACTTTAGGACACTTTATGAAATACAGACAACTGGCCAGATTGGTTCACATTTTGATTTATATTTGGCATTTATAAGTAAAAATGTTGGTGAATGCAGAACGGGTAAAGAGTCATAACTTGTTTAAGAATTTTTATAATCTATAGATAATTCAGTAGGAACCACAGTACAATAAATAGAATTACAGAATTTTCACTCAGAAGAGCTATTTCAGAATAAGAATTGATTTTATCAAGAGAACTTTAAAAAAACAATAGAAAAAAAAAACTTTCATTGACCCTGCAAGGAGATATGTTTACAATGCCATACAATGTTATACATCTCAGTCATAATACAAACACATAGAATAGTATATCATACATATAAAATTCATAATATTAACAATGAAACACATAACCCAATAATTGCTGGTCAGCTGCAGCACAGCCACCCCACCCCTCCCTCTTGAAATAAAGAGTGTTGAGATTGGTAATTATGGGCTTAAACGTTACCATGACTACGTCTGAAAATATGGGGCACTTGGCAAATTTGCGATGCTTGGTAATTTTTTAAAAAAATTCTTCTTTTCAGATTAACTCTCTAGGGTATTCCTTAGTAGGCAAAAGAAAATATGGGCATCTGCAATAGAGTTTTTTATAAGTATTTTACTTTTTTCTCCTATTCATTCTGATTAAGTGTTGTTCTCTTTCTTCTGTTACAGTACGACGGTATCATTCTCCCAGGCAAGTAGAGAGGAGAGGCTGGTGAAATTCTATATAAGAGGTCATTAAATAAAGTGTTGTATGGCCTGAACAAGATTGCATCGTGTCGTTCTTTTGTATGTTGAGTTTGCTTCTGATGTGATGGTCGTCTCTTTCCTGCCTCTTCCCTCCTTCCCATCCCACTATTTTCCTCTGTCCCTCTTTCCTGTTTTTGTTCTTTCTTCTCTCACTCTTGTCTTGTTCTCTCACCACTGTCCTCTTCTGTGTATTTGCTGTTTTTTTACTGTCTCTCTGCTTCTCTCCTGTTTCTCTCAGGGAATTTTCATATTCTTGCTCAAAGGAAAAATTCACGCTTTGTCATAAGGTCATCTAGTAAGCTTTTCAACAGAAATTAACTTACATCACCACAACTTTGTTCAACAACAAAAATGTTATCGTTTCAAAATTGCATCACCATAACTTCAGTTATAACAAAACTGTGATTATCTCAAACTAGAAATTTCAGAAAAGCTGGGTAAACCTGGTTTGTTGTAATGAACTATCAATGTTACACATGGAAATGTCATTTTCCAAAGAGATCTGAACCTTCCTCCTTATGCACATGGCCTGAAAAATGACCATATATATCTTCCATGTAGCCTAACTGGCTTTTCTAACCAGCAGTGATAACTGCATTAATCAGCTCATTGTTTTGTCATGTGTAATATGATGACTTTCATAACATGAAAGTGGGGCATAGATTTCAACACATTTGTAATCAGTTGCACGCAGCAAATCAGTGTTTAAAATAAGTGAAGTTTAATCACCGAAGACCCACAGTACCATATTACTATGTATATGGCACAATAGGTGTCCATTTTTGTTACTTGATGTGCCGAAGATCTGTGTGGATGATTATTTCTTATATAAATGCCATAATACTGTAGATTTCTTTTGATTTTATGTTCAGTTAGTTCAGTTTACCCAATACATGTACGCACTTTAAAATGTATTAATCATGGCACTGTACTTTTGCTCTTGGGACTTGAAGGGTTAATAAGCTTAAAGGAAAGTTGCATCATCCTTCAGACCAGATTAAACCATAAGACTTTATTACTGAATGAAAAGAAAGTGGAATGTCAACATGATGAACAGTCAACCCATATGATGACACTGACATTATGCCAAATTCACATTCATACACCTGCAAGTGTGGCAGCCATAAGCTCGCATCATTTAAGTTCTATCCACATGGGCAAGCTGCCTAGCCAGTGTTCTGTTAGATGGGTAATAATAGTAATAATACAATGGTTCAAATCTTTCGTGTCTGTGTTAAGCCCTAGATGTATCAAACAAATTATGCTGAGGTAACAAAAATGCAGAATGCTTACATGATCAATTGTAACTAGAGGAGCTGTTTAACGAACTCCCCCTACTTAGGAGAGTACAGAAAGGAAAAGAAAAAGAAAAACAAATCACCTGGAATCTGGGTCAAGTACCGGCCGACACAGCGAGAGCACACAGAGAAAACAGCTGGGGCAAAAGGGGGCGGAGCCAGTACATGCAAACGTATTACTGTATCTGATGGACGTGTTTCTAGCTGCTTAAACTTGCGTGAAGTCGCCGTTTTCCCCCTGCTACTCTGGTAAAGAGAATAACTCATGATGCAAGGGCCTCATCCAAATCATTTGAATCCTTGCATTGTAAAACAGGCGTTAAACAGAACAGAACGATGCTCCATCTCTGTGTATATTTTCTTAAATCCACCATGGCAGGTGTGCATTCCTTCCCTCTTTGCCTTATCTTGGCCTGGAAATTATATGGCCAAACCTAACTGCTGTTCATGAAAATTCATCATATATCATGCATACATCACATGATCTGTCTCTATACTAAGATGGTCTGTTCTCTCTAGTCTAAGAGTCTAGTTTCGATCAGAAAACATGCAAGATAATTACAGCTACAGGTGCATTTTATGATGTTACCTTTTGGTTTGTGCCACCTATTAGAAGGGCAAATCACTGATTGTGTACAACCCAATTAATCCGCTAATATATAAAATCTCCCTTTTTTGGGGCCCTGCCAGACAGTGTTAGGTTGTAGAAATGTAAAATGACCTGTGATCTAAGTAAAGCATTCAATTTTAAAGTTTAAGGTACAATTTGAGCCTTCTAAATAAAAAAAATAAAATGTGTAGACCTATGTACAGTATTCGCACGCGGTCAAAACCAGCCAAATGAAAAATTGGGGACCAAATCAGAATTTGAGGTGACCTTTTTCGAAAGACATTTGTGAAAAATTTTGGGCGTTGACCCCCCTTTTTCTTCCCGTTAAAAGATCGGGCAAAAGAAGTACTTTAACCTCCATGGAAGAAATTTCCCCAAATCACAGTGGTATATTTAGAATAACGCAAAANGAATAACACAAAATGTTAATAGGGCCAAAAGAAGATAAAACAATAGGTGTCAAAGACCTTTTGCCATATCGAATCACGGTAGATAATCTACCTAATTAGCGGAATGACAGTTATTTCGATTGCGTCCCTTACAAATTTCGCTCCCCTCCTTTTTTTGTAAAAAGGTGAACAAGAAATCAACGACTTGATCCATTTCAGAGTACCGTAGCTCACCACTGCACTGATAAGTGATAGTGATACAAGATGGGGTGCTCTTCGTGTACACAAATTTTGGGTCATGTGATCAGGAACAAATAGAGAGAGAGAGATAGAGAGAAAAGGAGTTGGTAAACCGATCTGAGAGGACTCCAGATATTAGGCTAACTGTGCCACTTAAACATGTTTATATAAACACGCTCGAAACAGACGAACAGAAGGGTGGGAATAAAAGTTCAGTCAAACTTGTGTATGGTGACCATCGTTCGTTATGGGGAAAGTGGTTGTTTTAGACAGGTGGATCAAGGTATAAAGAACCATCAAAAAGAAATGTTGGGGGTAGGGGGAGGGTTCTTACATTACTAACTGTATCTTTCCTTGAGTATCGAAAAACTAATATTATGCCAAAAAAAAAAAAGAAAAGGATTTCACTTTTCATGTTTCCTTTATACCCCTTTTCACGGCACATGTACAGTATTTCGATACGGATCGCTATAGACAGATGGTTAAGACTGAGCAAGTTCATCGAAAAAGTAAGTTCAGACCAAATTCAGTTCGTTAATGAGGGAAAAAAAAGCCCATTGACCAAATTAAGCTTAGTTCCGTGAAAAGTAAGTAGGCCTAGTTGTTTTCACGCTTCGAGCGATCTTCGCGAAGCTGCAGATTACTCTCGCAAAAGTCACGCACGGAGAGATATATCGTAATTCGTTTGTGTCACATTCAGTGCGAGTGCAACGGGACTCCTCGTCGTGAGAGCAGTGATTGTAACACTAACAGAGTAACAGTTTTCGTGTGTTTATGTGGGTGTGTGTGGATGGGGATGTATTATTACATTATGTGTTCGTGGTTGCTTGTGGGTGTGTGTGTGTGGAAGTGTGTGTGCGTGTGTAGGTGTGATTGATAGCGAGGGAGTGTGTGTGTTTGCACAGATAGTTATGTTTTGTAAGCACACTGTGTGAAGTCGCGTGAGCAGGCATTAGCCTGGATACGAGACTTATAAACCGCATTATTATTATTACATTACACTGTAACAAGGCAAATTTCCCTTTGTGGACATATAAAGTTATCCTTATCCTTAGTTTTCAGACCAGTTCCTCTTGTTTTTGAAACTAGCATTCGGCTCTGATTTTCGAGGAAGATGTGAACTGAACTGAAATTTAGGTAGAAAATTAAAGTTCAGATCAAGGGTCCCGAATTGCTACAGTTCAGATCCAGATCAGTTCGTCCAGTGTAGCTCAGATCAAGTTCACACGAATTGAACTTAAGTTCACGAACTGCGTTCATAGATCTCATTTCTGCCCAACCCTGGAAAGGGCGGTTATGGACGTATTCGTACTTCACAGGTGGTCGCCATATGCAGGCTAAATTTTAGCCTAGTAAATAGACCGAAAAAAATGAATGTCATCGATAAAATCCAGTGGTTATAGCAGCTGGTCACAGTAAAAAGATGGTCGCCAGAACAGGTTCCACTGTCCACCACCAGGCCGTTCATTTACATTGTCTTCTTTCATGAAACGAACAGGTGGGTGAATATGATAAAGTACATACAATGCGCTATCATTTTAAATAACTAAATATTTTGGCTTGAAAAAAAAAAAACACCAATAAACTATATTGTCAGGGTTGAAAAAGGTCTAGAAAAATCATTGAAAAGTGTCTTTAAGATTTTCAGGATTTGGAAATCTGTACACATAAAGTCAGCAAAACTGGCCAGCTTTCACGAAGAAAAAAAAAATGTGGAAATAAAAAATAATAGCAAAAACTGGGTTGAAAATCATAATATAGTTTTATTTGGAATTTCATTCCTGTATGTTAATCTAGGTTTTAAAAAAACAATGTATTATAAATCACTGGATGGCTTTCAGGGTTGAAAATTGTCTGGAAATAATTTTGGCAACATTGTTATCGCTGCCAAAAAAAAAACAAAACATCTAAAAATATGAAAAAGTCATGAAAAAAAAATCTCCAATTCAGTGGGCAACCCTGACTGTTTCATGGTTTACTGTAATACATCGGAACTGAACAGAGTCAGGCATCTGTTAGAGGATCAAATCACTGATTGTGCAGATTCCAATTTATCCTCCAATATATACCCCCCCCCCCCCCCNNGGGAGGGGGCTGCTACTGCTAGGCCCTAGCCAATACAGTGTCAGAGTGTAGAATATGTAAAAGAAAAAAAAAATACCTGTGATCTAAATCTAAACATTATTATCCAGTTTGAAAATTTCAAGTACAATTTGAGCCTTACAGAAGTAAAAAATAAAGTGTGTTAGGCCCCCGTATTAGCACGCGCTTAAAACCAGACTCATGAAAAATTTGAGATTGAATCAGAAGGCGAGGTGACTATTTCTGAAAGAGATTTGTGAAAAATTTTGGGCGATGACCACCCCTTTTTCTTCCCCTCAAAAGATCGGGCAAGAGAGGTACTTTAACCTACATGGGTAAAATATTCCAAAATCACAGGAGAATTTGTAGAATAACACATTTTGTTTACAGAGCCGAAAGAAGAAAGATCAATAGGTGCCAATAACCCACAGTCCACTGAAGCCTGACAAGCGCCGCACTGAATAGTACCGATAGGTTCATACAGTAGTTTCATAGACCCAAAACGTCAAGTCCCGAAATCGCAGTTTACATGGCGGACAACCCGCATTACTAAAGGGAGAGAATCAAGAACAGACCGCACTAAATACCGAGGACGTCCCGAGCGCTGTTGGCCATTACAAACATCCGATCAGCGCTTGATCATTGTCTCTTGGATCGATAGATCGATTGGCGATTGTAAACTGATTGGTGGGACGAGAATTTGCTTGAGTCTGTTGTGCTTTGTTGGAATTCGCTCATGTGCAGGGCCGTAATCTGTGGACCCGGTGGGAGAGTTTGGCCAACAAGACTAAGCTACTGAGTAGCTGGAGAGACTCGGTAGAATATAGAAGTAGAACACAAGTAGTGGTAGGGCAGGGATGGGGCATACGAGACCCGCCTTTACTAATATTATTAATAAGGCGTATTGGAAGGGCGGTTGTGGATACTGTATTTTCTTGTAGTTATCGATATCAATGTAATTTCTTTGGTTCTTTCCTATCCTCTGAATTTCTCTTTCACTTCTTCTCTCCTCTTGTTTTCGAAAATTTCTTCGTCTCTGTCTATCCCTCCTCATGTGAGTGCCAGCTCTGGGGTCGCTACATTGTTTCTCATCACGAGTGTTATGCTCAGCGGTAAACATTAGCTTTACATGTGGAAAGTAGGGAATAATATTAAGACATTAGGTATTTAAGATTCAAATAACTGTGAAATTAGCGTCATTGCGGTGTAGTGAATAGCACGTTAGACTTGTAAGCTGAGAGGTTCTGGGTTCAGTCCCCGGTAAGGACATGAATTTTTCTAGTGTTAGGGTTTTCGATGTTTCTTCTCAAACTTGAGCTTCCATTGTAATTCTGAAAAATCCTTAAAGTTAAAAGCACACTCTCCAAATATAACATCAGTCTGGTTTCACTTTCCCTCCCCATAATAGTGAATAGAATCCTCACCACCCGGTTAGGTAGCCTACATAAGGAATGAAATGCATAAATTCAAGGGAGGAAAAAGTGGGAAGGGCTTCATTGCTACTACAAACATGGCCCGTGTCCGAATATCACTGTATTTTCCCCAACGTCCACTTAACAAGTAGGACTTCATAAGGCAAGGGGCGGTTAGGCTGTGCAGTTAAGAGTTAAAGCCCCCTGTTGCCAATGACGACTCTTGGACGCTAAAGTTCACGGCGGGTTTAACAATTGGCCTCGGCTTATGCTTACTTAGACCGTGGGGTTTGTCAAAGAACAACGGGGAGAACGTCACAGAGAGTCCAAGCTGGTTGGAAGGGGATCGCCGGTAAACAGATCCGGCCCTCGTCGCTAGCTCAGAGATAAGCAACCTGAGAGAGGTGCAACTTATAGATAGGGCCCGATTTCTATTTATTCTCGTTCTATAACGATAGGCCTAATTGGTTGTGAGGAAACAAAGTACAACAAGTGGTTTTCAGAACAATACAACTTATGGTGATAAGTCATAAAGTGATATTTCATAAAAGAAAAGACGTTGGAGAAGCCGCTGTTGAAAGAGTGCCAGGAACATCCCTTATAGCCGAGAACTGCAGTGTATAGTTTGTCTGTTTTGTGAATTCGACATAAAAGATAAAGAGGAGTGAAGAGTGAGCGATGTCAGAATCACAGCAAACGGTGAGTAATAGGCTGAATCCACAGCTTGGGTAATTTTCAGGGAAAAATTCAGACAGTTGCCATGAAAACAAAAGTAGTGAAAACAGTATACATATATTATAGGTACTGTGTTACCTCGATTTTAAGTACGCCCAACCTATATAACACATATACCTCGTTACTAAGAATGAATTTTACTTCCATGCTTTCCTTAGTACATAGTATTCTATCATTTCATAAGTAAATTGTACCATGATATTAGTATACCTCAACAATAAGTAAGTTCAATGAACCTAATGTGTACATTTCATCGAGGTTTCATTTATTATCATTGTATAATATGGAGTGTTAGCCCAGGTTAATTTGATTTAGATTATATAAATATAGGCTACTTCTTTGATTGCGCCAAAACTATCCATCTCAGTGAGAAAGATATAGATATATTATATGGCACAAATTGATCTTGCTATAAGACCTAAAGGGGCGGTTCTTCATAGAATCATGCGTGTATTAGAGTATCGTCATGAAGAACATTCTTAACATGAACTGACAGAAATTAAAAACAAAGCAAAGCCCCAATTTATTTCGAGAAAAATAATGACAAAGGTCCATGAATATACACGTGATCTATACCCGCTGGCCCAAAATGTTTACTTAATTCAAAGTTTAATATTAATAAATCAATAATTCAAATTTTATGCAGTTGTAATCTGAAACACATTGGCAAATATCTATTGTTTGCTAATGCGGCAAATTTCAGATATCTACGTGATATGATTATTTCACAGCTGAAATATTAAAACCATCTATCTAACAACAACATGCCTGGTGTGTGTCCAATTTAACATCATTAGCCCCGATACGTCATCCCAACATTCTTCTTTTTGGTTTGGGCTATAATAAATTACAGCACATAGAGCAATGAAACTTGAGAAATTGCTGTTGTTTATTTATCCCTGTCTTAACCTGGAAGTTACTGGACACTGAATTAAGTAGTAAACTTTTTTTTTGTGGCCATACGGTATAAAACCACTGTAGTGTAATTATACTATAATGAACTAGACTACGCGTGGTGCTAACCAGGCCTAAATCATGTAATATCTGTCGCTGTGCACAAATTTATTTCTTGCCCTTTGACTTCGGCTTCTTGGATTTGACAGGGGCCTTGCGAGCAGCTTTTCTTAGTTTTCCAAACTCAACATTGATGATGCGGTTGCGTGCCTGCTTTGCTTTCATGAGCTTGAACCTTTCAAAGTCAGTCAACTGTGCTCTCCTTTCGCTGGTAGCTAGCTTCTTTTCAGTTTTCTACTGTTTTATTATGGAACCTCTACTGAATAATCTGTAGTACATTTTAGTATCCACTGAATGTGAGGCTTGAAGTACTGTGGAGGAAGTGAGAGAAAGTGGAAAGGTAGGGTTGAGGTTCAGACTTTTTCTCACTTTTTTTTTCTCACTGTAGCTTACCTATTTTTTTATTTTAAACGTGGAAAATGTGGGTGATTTCGTTTTGTAATTTTACTGCGGGACGTCTAAGTGTGAGCTTTTTTGCGAGAATGTGGAAAAGGCTTTAAGATGGGGAACATACAACACGTCCTTTTTCTATCTGTCTATCTGTCTCTGTCTATCTGCCTGCCTGCCTGCCTGCCTGTATGTCTGTCTGCCTGCCTGTCTGTCTGTCTGCCTGTCTGTCTGTTTGCCTGTCTGTATGCCTGTCTGTCTGTCTGTCTGTATGCCTGCCTGCCTGCCTGCCTGTCTGTCTGCCTGCCTGCCTGCCTCTCTGCCTGTCTGTCTGCCTGCCTGTCTGCCTGCCTGCCTGCCTGTCTGTCACATTATCAAACCCTAAACATTCCTATCGCCCAGGACACTGCATTGCTGTTTCCTTCATCTCGGGGTTTGTCACCTCCCCAGGAGAAGAGCCACTTTCTTGGTTTATTTGCACTTAACAGTCGTCTAGTCTTATCAAGAGCTATCTGACAGTTCTAAAAACACCACACTACAGTTCGGGATTTTTTTTATAATAATATGTGATAAATCAGTGATTCCGTGATCTTATCAAACTGTTGTCTAAAGCCATTCAAACAATGACACTTTCGTCACCAGGTAGTGTAGCCTACACTTTAACTACAGTGTACAGGATATGTGGTTTGAGTGCAAAGGGAAAGAGGAAGGAAGAGGCGGCGTCTGATAGGACATATTGGTTGTCGCGAGAGAGAGAGAGAGAGAGAGAGAGAGAGAGAGAGAGTTCAAGTGTTTAAAGTAAAGTGAAAGACATAAATCCGGATCTGGAATGTGGCCCGAGGCATTTTTAACACTTCTA
>JAWQUT010000451.1:357956-374618 GCA_033807755.1 Ellobium chinense
GAGAGAGAGAGAGAGAGAGAGAGAGAGAGAGAGAGAGAGAGAGAGAGAGAGAGAGTTGTTTTTCATTTACACAAATGTGAGAAGTCCTCTCTTAACCACGGCGGAGTGCTTGGGCTACCTGCATGTCATTCGCTCATCCCAATGTCCACTAAACTGTCCAAATACTTGGAGCTCTGTATTCAAATTTTCGTTTCGATGTGAACAGTCAGGAAGTATTTGTTATTTTGAAACCAATAACTAAACCACGTGATCCCGTAATCTGCCAATTAAACCACGTCATGTCTAGACACTTGCGTCATCATAAACGCACGACACTTAGACTGTGAAAAGAGATTACCATCGCACAAGGTATTATAATAAAATGGGCATCAACAGACAACAGATGTAACTTCTCGCCACAGTTAAATAATTATATAATATAGTCACTGGGACTGCCCCATTTCCATATACATTCAAAATTAAGGAGCTAAATGCGCGCGCTGTTTATACTGATAAAGCCACCGAGTGCTGTACCATTTATGGGCAGCACAGCTGACTGCCAGTGTGTCAAAACATGGGAGGGGCTGTCGAAATCTAAGTACTGTATATATCAGTAAATAGTGTTTTTTTCTATAAATATGTTATAAATTTCAACCCCATTCGTAAAAAGGGCCAACATTTTTCTTTATTTGGGACAAGGTGGCAGCACAAATTTGCCCACATGTTACTAATAATGGAAGCTTGCACGCTCGGTGAGCAGACATTGACGCTAAATCTCATCTGTCAAATTTCATGCAGGTTGACGGTTCCGATCAAATTTTACGTATATCATTTTCGGAGTTTATCCCCTTTTGAAACGGTGTAACACCCCCTCCTCCCTCCATTCCCTGTTCATTCTTGTAGTATAGATAACGTTATGGTATCCCGTTTAAATTTAAGACACAATTCACATACAGTAGACCTCAACCTCCTGGTCTATTCGCTGCAAAGCTTCGGCCCCTTACAATCTCTTTCCTTATTCTATTTAACTCACGAATCAAATTTCTGTGCCGGTTCTCTTAAAACTGAGCTCACGTGATTTCAACCTTATTGACATTCACTTAGTTTCACTTTGTCTTAAGCTCATCAGATAATACATGTAATCATCATCAATGTAGACCGGTGGAAAGGTAGGGAGGTGCAGACGAGGCAAGGTGACTTCTCCACGTGTCCGCGAGAACTCCGGTAGGCGATCCCACTCAGGCCCAACAAGGTTCTCCTCTTGGTGAGGCGTAAAAAGGAGTTGGCTCTCGTGGCGCTACAGTTTGCTAATCCTTCAAACGATATTCACAAAACAAAAAGACGTTGCCCTCGCTTGAGCTGTAGGTTTTGAAGTTTATATGCTGACAACTCTCTTCTTCGTCTCGTTGTTCAGCATAGCAAAAGACTCCACCCCAAAATTCCCAGGCAATGGTTTAGAGAGAATGGTATCGCCCGCTCACATCATACTAATAATAATAGTAGTAGCAATAATTAGTTTCATAAACCTTGTCCTCAGTCAATGCCCACTCAAGGGACTTCATATTATCGATTACCTCGGCCAGCCAGATTACTCAACAACATCCTCAAATCTCTGGAGAGCTTAAAGTGTCTCCGTATTTTTTTTCTAGGACATTGTAACAATATTTCTCACTGCCAATATTCAGCTCCCCTTATTAGAAATGGGTTGACTGAGGAAAATTGAATGGAATGCTTTCTCAAGGCACTTTACAACATGACTGTGGCGAAAATCGAAACTACGGCCTTTTGATCAACAGCTCAGCATTGTAACAATATTGTTCTGCCACAATGCTGCACACTAACCCAGATTCTCCGAGTTGAGGTAAGAAAAAAGTAAGAGGGGTATGATACTAGCCCTCGGGCTATTGATAAGCCTAAGGACCTAAGGACTAAGACTGAAGTATCACTTTCATTATGTAATTAATTATTCAATCTGCATTCGATCTTCACACGTCATTCTTCATTCAGGCGATTCTTCCATTAAGAAAAGGCTTCATTAATCTGCTATCAGCTCCAGGTAGGAGAGTTAAAATCCCCGATGGCATAGCCAGAGAGGTATTTAGTGGAAAGAGGGAGGCTGTGACGGGTATATTCCAACAGAGCCATTTAATTAGCATAACTTCATAGCCAAACGGATCTAATGGGTTTCGTATTCCAAAAGAATCACTGAATATCGATACTTGACCACCCTAGATGGGAAATGTTTGTGGACCTATACTTAAGATTACGGTGTGCTTTAGAGTGAGCGGTACAAAATGGTAGATGACTTTTCTGAATGACTCCGCTTAGTGAGCAGAGTTCTATTGCTGGAATCGTTACTCAGGCTGAGTGTGCGAAGGAAATGATCTTTGTGAAGTCTGCTTGTCACTTACTATTTTGTAAACAGACATTTTAAATTATAACTTGCAATATTTTGTATTTTGCGTTTTGGCATTTGCCAAAAGCTTCGGTATCTTGCTCGAAGACCTGGTCTATATCCCCTCACCTGCTGGTGGGCATGGAAATCAAAAGCACTTGTCGGCCGTGTGAGGCATGCTGTAACAAGTATCGATCCTTTCTATTTCTATTAATTATAGGAAATGTGTTAGTTCTTCTGGCACTTGGCCTCAGGGCAAAGTTTGATAGTGGCTCTTTCGGAATGCACCCCTACGACCGCCCCTCCCCTTCCCACGTGGAGATCATTCAACTTATGTTTTACAAAGCAAACAACTGCAGAAGGGAGGGAGGGGCATCCGAGGAGAATGGAGGGGGTTCATACTCTTTTCTCGAGGCACAGGTCCCTCCTCTGCTTCCCACGCTATCTGTAACAAACGCCACAGCCAAGATCCCTGTTTTCAAAGTTTTCTCTACTCCACCTGCTAACGATTCTTGGAAATCATTGAAAAATTTAATGCTGGGAATTTCGTTTATGCGATCACTTCAGTAGAGAAAATATAATATTGTTATCTGAAAATGATGCCAGATTGGTAAATATACAGAAGTAGCGAAATAAGACTGTTTAAGCGGACTAGACTGTATCAGATCATGCCACTGACGAGGACCGTCTACGCTGGGGGTTTGAGCTGGCGCCAGACGGCCTTATCCCAGTTGTGTGAATGGGCATAGCGGACAGGTCGTTAAACCTTCGATCACTATGACCATCAAAATCCACTCTGTCCCACCGTTGAAGACTAGTCCTGTGGTCAAGTGGCCAGTGGCTGAAATATGATACCTGGTCTTGATCCAGGGCTATGAAATAAGAGGAGGGTCAGGATGAAATCTCCATATTGTGGAGCACAACAGCCTAATGATTATGGCGATGGATTTTGGATCTAAAGATCATGGGTTCGATTCCCGACTACGGCCGTGCTGTAAGTCCCCAGGAGACGCATTTCTTTCATATTTTCCTCACTCCACTCTTATTGTAAAATGAGTACCTGGATATGGGCAGTGAAATATATTGTTAGAATGCTTGAGATCAGCGCCTGTAAACGGCAGTGGCACTGTAACCAGGAAGCTGAGAAAGTTCTTGAGTGATCTGGCTTGCTGGGGTAAAAATAATGTAACATCGTGTGAGAAGGCATGAAATCAGACACGAGACTTATGAATCTCATGATTATTATTATTATCGGTACAGGAGGATGTCATGACTTTGATGCCTAATATACTCGAATAACACACGTACCGAAGATTGTTGATTAGACATGAGAAGTCAGTCTTGTCCAGGGCTTCCACTTCTGAGGAACGAAATTTCCCTATATTTATCCCTATTTTCGTAAAAAATCCTTCTTGGCTTTTCAAAATTACTGTTCTATTCCTTATAGCTAATTTACATTTATCACACCTCCAACTTTCCAGCCTCTATTCGACAGGGAAAGAAATTGGTTTTCCTCTCAGGGTTAAATGTAGCTCTGTGTAAAGTTTGCACAAAAATAGGTGCACTGAGAATACAAATTAGGGTAGTGGAAACAAGTACCACCAGCTTGCGGTGCCGGGTCCCCTAAATATTAACCTATTTTGGGATGAAAAGTATTAATAATATGCCTGAAACTGAATCATTGTTATCATTTATGCCAAAGTACCAACTTTATTTTAGTCAATGCTAGAGGCCTTTCGAAAACGTCACATTAAAAAAAAACAACATCTTTTAAATCAGGCACTAAAACTCCAATACGGCATCCCCACTCTACTCAGTTTGTAATTCTATTCTTGTGCCAGCTGGTAGCAGTGACTGGAATCCTCAATCAAAGCTTGACAATGTTTTTTTTTCCTCGCACAATTTGAGAATAATTGGTAACAATATTTAATTTACAGTTTAAATAGTGGGGTCTGTGAAACGAGAGAGAAAATTCTTTATACTTATTGTACATTTTAAATTATTTGAGAAACTTTACTTGAGGCGCAAATTCCTTTTTTTCGAGGGAAAAATCCTTTTCCTTCTAAATTTCCTTTTCACTGCGAAATTTCCTTAAAAAGAGGAAATTTCCTTAAAAGTGGAAGCCCTGGTCTTGTCGAATCGTGAAGCCTGGTACACGCTTGTTATTTTGAATTGTAATGCTCGCGAAGCACACTATCTAGTAACACACTTAATAGCAAATCAAAAAGAACGTTAGACAGGGAAATGGCTAAATTATTAGTGTGTAAGTAGGCATGTCATCTGAGGTTTCTTTCTCCTCAGCGCGCATCACCTGCTCCGTCTGGATGCACGCAAACAGATCAGTTGCAAGTACAGTATGTGTGAAAAACTGGTTTACTTTCGTGTTTCAAATACAAGGAGATTTTGATACCAATTTTATCAATTACCGTAACGTAATCTGCAAAATTTCTATGCAATGTGAAAAGTTTTACCCCTTGAAATCCGGGTGGAAAAAAGGTGTTTAGATGTGCTCTGCCTGGATGCGCGCAAACAGATTAGTCGCAAGTATGTGTGAAAAACTGGTTTACTTTCGTGTTTCAAATACAGGGAAATTTTGATACCAGTTTTATCAATTACTGTAACGTAATCTGCAAAATTTCTATGCAATGCGAAAAGTTTTACCCTTGGAAAAAAAAGAAAAACGTTTTTCGATGTACATCGTGCGACTGAATTAAAATAAGTGAAGTATCTACTCTCATTGTATATCACCGGTAGATCTGTAACCCTAGGAGCGCGATGCTCCACGGGTCCAGCCTCCCGCTGGCTGCTTGCTCATTGTTACGGGTAATGAACGTTGCCCGTGTTGTCTGCCGGCCGACCAACTGACACCAGGCTGCAAAATTCGACTGCCGCCTCTCACGGTTGGCGCTGACACGCGAATTTATTCTACCGTCCACCCAGAGTAGTGGAGTGAACTGGTTCTATCGTGGTACCACAAGGGTTAAAGTGCTGTTCATCATACTATCTTGCAGGTGGAAGAAAGGACAGATACGAAGGCAGAGGAGAGGGACTCGGAGCGTAACGAACAGCGCCAGGAGCAGCAGCAACAACAACAACAACAACAACAACAACAGCATCACCACCACGAGGATCAACAGCGACATCATCTTGACAGCAGGGGATCAGGTACTGGTGTTACTGTATGCTTGCACTAACACTGCACACACCTCTGGACCCCTACCCCTCCCCTCTCCTCCGTCTGTTTCACATCCCTATATTTCCCATACCTTGCATTACGCATTGCAAGGCATTTTGGTCAAAGTCCCTGTAGTCATATGGATTTAAAATTACAACAAAAAAACAAGGGATCTTGTATTGCACATGGCTAGAGATTTCTGTTTCTTTGGGTCTGTAAAAAAATTACTGTAACCCGCCTTCTCAATATAGTCTCCTTTCGGGCTAGACTGTAAGGTAGTCCAAATGAAGTGCTAGAATGTAAATTGGTCCAAATGAAGTGCTTGAGTGTAAAGTGGTCCAAATAGAGTGCTAGAACGTAAAGTGATCCAAATGAAATGCTAGAATGTAAAGTAATCCAAATGAAATGCTAGAATGTAAAGTAGTTCAAATGAAGTGCTAGAGTGTAAAAGGGTCCAAATGAATTGCTAGAATGTAACATGGTCCAAATGAAGTGCTAGTGTGTAAACTGGTGCAATGAAGTGCTACAATGAGCAAATGAAGTTCTAAAATGGTCCAAATGAAGAGCTAAAATGGTCCAAAATGAAGTGGTAGACTATAGAGTGATCCAAATATAATGGCAGAATGTAAAGTGGTCCAACTGGAGTGCTAGAATGTAAAGTGGTCCAACTGGAGTGCTAGAATGTAAAGTGGTCCAGATAAAGCCCAGGGAGAAAGAGTAAAAATTGATCCTTCAGGGTTTTGTCATAGGTATCAAGCTCTATACACATCTATCCTCTTCTATGTCTGACACCTCTATCATGATCTTCTCCAGGCTGGGCTTGCAAAGGGGGGGCTAAAACGTCTCCTTTTATTCCTTGCTGGAAAATGAAACCAATCTGAGGTCATGACCCACTGCAAGTTCGAACTCCCTTCAGAGTGCAAGAGAGTTGAAAGCTGAGGCAACTTTGAAAATGGAAATCGAAAATGAAAATATGACTTTAATCTACCCCATAGGGAAATCGGTTTACAATGTCATACAATGTTATACATCTAATTCATAATACACGCACACACAGAGAACAGCACAATAAAACAACAGAGTGTCTCGAAAATCCATCTGATTGTTTGCATTATAATTATGTATAGATCACAAAACCGTCTCATACTGTTGTCAATAGATGCACTTGCTTAAAAAGGAAAAAAAAAGTCATAATATTATTAAATTTCACGTTTGTATTATCCGAGGGAAATTTCATCATTGCATTGTATCAAATTAGTTTATACATTTTAGACCTGTTTCATACCTCCAGTTTTAATCCCTATAAAACATGGCCTCAACAGCCTTCCATAGATCTAGCCTTGTTTTGTAAAAGCACATGACAAACAATAGTCTGAGACATTTCCAAATTTAGCAACATTAATCTCACTCTTTAGTGCCAAACCGCTTACAAAGAGATGGACTTCTTTTCATGTTATATCATTCCATCTCCTCAAAGCAAGAAAATAAGCTATCGTAGGGAGCAGACTGATCTCCTCCCTCCCCCAATCCCTGTTCCTTCCTTCCCCCTGCCCTCCCCCCTCCCAGCTATAGGTGGCATTTACGCAATGCGCAGACTATATCGAACTTTCTATCCCTGTAAAACAGCGGCGTACACACTGAGACTTGTAAAGGAGGAACATACACACTGGACCCTATAGCCCTTGTATGAGAGAGGGTAATTACGCCCATGCTTCTATCTTTATCCAGCCCCTACCCCATTCTTAGAGGCTAAATTTTTGTTTTAAAATTTTGTCATCACTAGTTCGCTGCTTGTCCGTCTCCAGTTTGCTCCATTAACATGATTTCAACCTGGCATGCCTGATCGGTGGCAAGAGGAACATCCTGTTAGGATGGGCCTAACCCAGCATATGTTAAGAAACACACACACACACACACACACACACACACACACACACACTTGCACACCTGAAACTGATACTCTGTTTAAAATGTTTCTGTTTTGGCTACGAAGAGTTCCGCTGCTAAGAAAAGGGACGCCTATGAAAAGCAAATGACGTACATCATAGCTCATACTAGGATTAGGGTAAAAAAAAAAAAAACCTTCCCTCTTGCCCCTCTCCCCCCTCCCCCCGATTGTCTCGGGTACCTATGAGAGAGAGAGAGGTAGAGAGAGACTGTGTATGAGAGAGAGGGACAGAAAGAGAGGGAAGAGAGAAGAAGGAGATGGAGGGAAAGAGATAATTATGTAACACATGGATGACAAAGTGGGTGTGTGTGAGAGAGAGAGAGAAAGAGAGAGGAAGAAAAGAGGAGAGAGAGAGAGAGAGAGAGAGAGAGAGAGAGAGAGAGAGAGAGAGAGAGAGGGAGAGAGAGTAACTACAAAGTTTGTGAAAGTTATTGAAAAGGGTAAAATATCTGATTGTCTCCTTGTAAAAGAAAACGCTCTGATCTTGTCTATTCCCAATAAAAGTCTTCCTCTCGCCGGAAATAAGACTATATATTGAAAGTCCTCTTAAATAAAATCTGGATTAGTAACAGCAACTATTGAATACACTAGACCAGGTAGCCCAAATTTGTTAGATTTGAAAAAAAACCAAAAAACACCACATCACTATTGTTTTTTTTCGCTACATACAAAACTGCACTTCTGCATACCTAACTCTGCTTTGAGCTATTCCTCGATGAGTTTTAATCGCGTGATGGAAGATATCACGCGAGGTCTGGTGTGTCTGGCCGATTATTTTACCATTCTTTGCTATCATGTCGCATGCTTGTAGCACACTGCTTTGTTGCACGATGAAGGAGCCCGTTGAGATTTGTACCTTAAATGACAGTATTAGCGGACTGTGACCGCCACACCTCTGTTGTCAAGTGAAGAGGAAGGACCTACTATATTTGGCACAGCAGCGTCTCCAACCTGTACATTTGTTGTCTTAATTAGTCCCATTATAAATCTGGTTGCTATAGCAACGTCTGCCTCATCGGTCGAGGGCAAGGACCGAAGATATGGCAACCTGTCAACAATGCGGTTCTATTTTCCGCAAGTCGTAATTTCCTATGTCGCTCTCTCCCTTGGTTACAATGTTGCCACTCGTAGATATTTTTCCATACAGTAGGTTGAAAATTAGGGGAAATTAGCGTTTCGTAAATCGAAAAGAGATGGTGAAGAATAGGATAGATTGGGGTGAAGTGCTTGGTTTTCTTCTTTTTTAGCTGTGAAATTATAGGATTATCACCACTAAAACTTGCTTCAACGAAAAGCACATGACCAGAGTGGCAACACGACTATTCTTCCCTCCCTCGTTTTCTTCCCTGTAGGGTTAGGTTTAGAGATTACGATGCCCAGTAATTGCTCAGAGAGTAGTCTATGATGAAGTAAGACTTATAATAGCACAGAAGTGGAGTAGAGCAAGTTCTGAGACGTTTCGCCTCTTCATTACCCCAAGACTTTAGTTCGGCGACTACATCATTTATGAGAAGATTTTCTGATAGTTAAATAGGTAGAGCACACAAAATCGCGGATGAAAACATTCGGAATTAACATTGGTGGGAACGGAAATACAATTTTTATGGGCTGGACTCGGACGTGTGGACAACTAAACTCTAGAATCGATTTTAAAAAGTGCAGTCAATTTCGCATAATCACAAGTCCCTGAGAGAATTAAAACTTGTTTTTAAAAGAAGTTGCTTAAAATAGTGATTTTCATTTAGAAACGTAGTACTCTTCTATCATGAAAATCGTCGCGATTAAGCAGATTATGAATAAAAGAAACTGACCGATCGGTTAGTCACGCGTGTTATGTGTCCGGCAACGTAATCGTTGTGGAAAACCGGTGAGACGTCAGTAGGTCGACCTGGACTTTTATTAATTTTGGAAATGTGTGAGTGACAGTTGGTGGTTGACAGCTGGGCGGTCTCCTCCTGATATTACAGCGAGTTCTGTGGTCTACTGAAAAGTATAGAATCATGTCACAAGGCTCAGGAGATCATTTTTTCGCTTTGTGTTCAGTGGCTAAGGAATATTAGAGCACTTTGTTATAAGACCGAAAGTGGGTTTTTTGCACTGTAAACGGGTTTGCTATATCCAGCGTATTTCCTAGTCGTTTGGGACAACATCAGGTAATCTTTCACCTATATTTAATGTAATTTGTTTTAACAACAACAACAACAACAACAACAACAACAACAACAACAACAACAACAACAACAAATCCTTCTTTATGTTTATGTGTGCAGATATTTCTCGACAGTTCGTAATAAAAATCAGTATCAATTATCTTTACTAACACTAATTCATTGACATACATGTAGATGGTGTTTATCCGGAGTAATTGATAAAATAGTCTGTAAGCTCACATTCCACTTCTCACCTACACAAACACACACACACACACGTGCATGCGCGCACACACACACATACTAAAACACGCAAGCACGCACGCACATGCATGCATACTTTCTGCCCATTTGTATTTCAGTTGGGTTTTGGACTGTCTCTCCCTCCATAAAGCTGTCGAAATGTTGCGCGATCTCTGTATACCCCACTTTACTAGAGTTTGTAAAGAATGTCTTATATAACTGCTCATTTGTGATAAAATTTCTACATGTCTATGAGATCTCAACAAACAGGTCAATATCATTCATCTCATCGATTATATAATAACAAGCCTTAGTAGTAGATAATCGATCTTAAGAAATCGCATAAAGCGAGTACTGCAACATTCACCATATCGTTATATGGAATCAGGCCTTAGTAGAAGATAATCGATTATGGGAATGCTCATGAAGCGAGTACCTCATATAATCTGGATTCTGTTGTCTAGGCAAATCCATCTGGGTATTCCCAGTTTGCCAGAATTTAATGACTCGCTCTTCCCGTATATCTCGCTCGTCAGTGATGTTTGCAGTCTGTCATAATGTAATAATTTTCCTGTAATTTGTCGATCGGAGTGTTGGAACAGTTGCATTCAGTAATTATATGTGTATATGAGATGAGTTCATCCCAGGCTGTGGTTAGGATGTCGAAGGGACCCTCGAGTGTATCCGTTTCTCCCTCCCAGTTACATGCAGGCAGGCAGGCAGGCAGGCAGCAGCAGCAGCAGCAGCAGCAGCAACAGCAGCAGCTACTTGGATTCCAGAAACTATACAGGAATCACCTTTTCATGAAAATAACGGGGAGGGGTGAGAGGAAGGAAGGGTCTCCGAGACACCCTGACCACAGCCGTACAGACCAAACCTGACGTCATGCACAACAAGTGTGGAGAGGGTGAGCAGAAATACTGGTCGGCGCCTTGTCTCTACTCCTCAGCTTAAGCCAGTGACGTCATGGCGGACACTGAAAAATTCGCGGACACGTCATTACAGCGGCCGCACCGACCGCCACCACTGTCATCAACCGAGCCAAACACCAGCAGCACCATGGACAGCAGCATCGCCACCACCACCTCGGCTACAACACCCGTCACACAGCTCGGTGATAGCAAGACGAAAATGCTCAAATCCACGGGCTCGGTTCTCAATACGAATATTGACGAGATTGAAGAAAGTTCGATGGAGGTTGAGAATGGCGCGAGTGGAAAGAAACACAGCGTCACGTTTGATTCTGACACCTTGAACCAGTCCGGGAAAACTGAGACTAACGCAAGCCCTAATGACAAAGGGAGTGGCGAGGGCTTGCCCACGGAAAATGCTGTAACCACCAGCCTCCATGGCAAAGTGGTCCACCAGCCGGCCAATTCGGCCAAGAGCAAACACTCGTCCAACGCCTCGCAGGTGATGGCTGCGCTCGGGATAGACGCGTGTGTCAACGATTTGTCTAATGGGGACGTAACTCCTGCCAATGACGTCACTCAAGATGGCACCAGCGGTGGCAAGGAGAGTCAGGGGGAGGAAGGAGAGGAAGAAGAAGAAGAAGAAGAAGAAGAAGGGGAGTGGTGTGACGAGAGGGGGCAGGATATGGCTGAAGGGGGAGCCGGTAATGACGGTCCCGAAACCGCGGCCACGGAGAAGAACTCGGTCTACTTTAATTGTTCTCAAGGAGACACCACTCAAATCAGCTTGGAGTCCTCCGTCTCAGGGGTTGCCCCTCTTGCCACAGAAGTCACAAACAGTCGGTACGGGAGTCGAGCCAGTCACGTGACACACTCCGTTCGTCCATGCCAGCCTGCCGGCCTGTCGGTCTCATACGAAGCCGCCGAACCAGCGGAAGCAACTGGCCACGAGGACATTGAAGGATCAGTCAGTGATGCCAACTCCATAAGCCGAGGGGGGTTACAGCGAGAAAGTCCCAAACCTGTGGAGATCGAGGACGATGCGAGGGCGGATGACTTTAACTATGAAACCGCCCGAGCTTCCATGGAACATCCTGGTCAACACAGGAGAATCAGCCAAAATGGTGAAGAAGTGCCCGGTCACACCACTCTCAGCGTGTGCTCTGAGAGGAAACTTGGGACCCAGGTTTGCGAGACCTCTGGCGGGAACGATTCGTCTGCCAGATCTAGAACCAAAGAACGGGTCACTTTGAAAACAATCCAGGCCTCCAATCAATCCTTCGAGCAGAGGAGACTGCTGGAAGAGGGCTACTCATTGGAGGAAACTGCAGAGGCGGACACTCCGTCGGAATATGACACGACGGTAGATGACACGGCAGACATGTCGAAAATGAACCACTTCAACGCGACACTGGACGTCACGACCCAGAGTCAAGAAGGAGAGACGTCACCTATGACTCCCAAAGAGCACAAGACTCGTCCCGCCTCGGAGATGACGCTTGATGAAGTGGGTGACCACGAGAGAATCGAGGTGAGGACGAGGGAGGGAAGGCGCAGCCGTGTGAACCAGGAACTGGATGCTGCGCTCAGTTACGACTTCCAGCAAGGCCAGGATGATTTTCATCAGCATTTGGAAGAGAAGACCGCGGGCAGGGCAATCATCACTATGGGCACCACGACAGAAAAGAGGGAAGCCAAACAAGGGGACAGTTCTTGGGAAGAGTCATACCAGGTCAAAGGGCGCAGCGGTCATGAAGGTCAAAAGACAAAGGAACCCCTTTTAGACTACGACTTCCGGACGGGAGATCACACGAGACCTCAAGGGACAGTTGATGTTTACGTTACTGGAGATGACGGAACATCCAAACAGGAACTAAATCAAGAGGAGACTAACCTGTGTGAACAATCACGTGACTTAAATATGCTCTCGAGGAGGGAAGTCACGTGGGAGGATGACGCCAATCAACTTCGAGGGCAAGAGAAGACTTTCAAGGTCTCGCCGAGGGTGAGGGAGAAGAAGGGGGGTCCAGACGACGATGATAGCGTAGACGAAGAAGAGAAGGAAGATAACTTAACGGATGATGAGTTTGATTCATTTGGTTCGCGAGACATTCAACTGTTCCAAAGACGAGGAAGTGTCGAGAGCGACGTCAGTGAGCCGCCCAAAGCATCTCCCAGGTTTCCGGTTGGGGTGGACAGCAGAAAGCGCATGGTTGCCCGTGAGAAGATAGAGCAGGTGAGCAAGTCGGGCACGTTCGCCTATACAGAGAAACCGAAGCAGCCAGTTAGAGGGAATCTGCTCGGAATGCGACCCATTTCCCGCAGCGCCACTGACTTGCGGCCCGCCCATGAACAAAGTGAGGTCGCCGCCGCCAGAGTGAAGATTAGGAGACCAAGAACTACAATGACCATGAGCAGACCACAAACAGGTGGGAGCTGGTGTGCTGTACCGAGGGGGCTTAGGGGCTGTTGTGTGTGTGTGTGGNGGGGGGGGGCTTAACATGGTGCTAAAGTATATCATACGTGAAAGAAAGATTTGTGCAGGACTTAAAGGGTGAAGTGGTGGGGATGGGGAGGAATGGACAATTTGAAAACTTGGTTGGCACATGGTCACCTCAGTTTACGTATGTCTTAGAATAATCTCGGTTAGGTGTTATCCTTGGACATTACGAGGTGTGTCTGGCTTAGAGTTAGGAGGTTAAGAGAGAGAGATAGGGACCGTAGATATTGTCCAGGCATCAGAATTGGGTGAGCTCACCAAGAAAGTCAGTTCAGATTAAGTTAATTTTACTAAGAAAAAAAAATTATAAGAAGTTTAGCTCAGTTTTTTTAAAAAATTTAGTAGCTTTTTGAGATCAGAACAATATTCTCTCGGTTTTTGAACTTGGCATTCGGTTGTGGTTTTTGAGGTAGATGTGAACTAAACTAAAATTTAGGTAGGAAATTATACTTCAGGTCAAGCACCCAAAAAAGCTACAGTTCAGATCCAGATCAGTTCGTCCAAAATTGCTATTAAGCTCAGATAACGTTCTCGTGGACCAATCTTCAGTTCACGACCTTCGTTCATACGATCTCAGCTCTGCCCAACCCTTTCTGGGATTTGCACAAAGGTACTTTCTCTTCATTTAGCCCTGCCCCTAACACTAACCAAAGGACACATTGGGAAAGTCTCAAGATAACACTGTATGGACATACTAAATTTGTAAACTGAGGTGAATGTTTCATGAAACTCAGGTTAGATTCAATTCAATTCAATGTTTATGATAGGCACTGCGTTAGAACGGAAGCAATAGAATCATTTTTATTCTGAGTTTAAGCTCAGATGGAAGTATGAATTGCTTTCATTTTGAGATTAACCGCATTTAAATCTTTATTTATATCAATGTTGCAATTATCATGTTTAACTTGGACTGGATGATGTGGCTCGTATTTGATGTCATTGCTGTTTCAGTGTTACAATTCTGTGGTGGTGCTTAAAAAATTCTTTTAAAATATTTTTAAATATCTGTGCAGCACGCAGTAGTACTGGATAAGGTGAAAACTTGGTTTGATTCCTAATCAACTGCCAATTACAATGTCAACTTTGCTCACAAGCACAAGCGCGGGTGATTCTTCCTCTCCCCACGGAGAGACCCCAACCTGACCTTACGACATTTTCACACGTTCTTTCCTATAATGACAAATGGCTGGAGGTTTTACTTAATGCAATAACCAAGGGGGTCATTTAGAACAATTCATTATTGCCCTTATTATCGGTGTTTCTTCGGTGATGACACTAAAAATGAAAATGTCAGGTATATCGAAATAACAATAATAAAAGTAGAATAAAATTAAATGCCGTGTATAAATGTGCCATGGTGGTGTTTACGACATCTGACATTTCATACAGTGAGAAAACAATCAAATCTAACTTAGGCATAGTATTTTTCTGGTCTTTTTTTTTCCCTAACCTTTGTTTATTACCCATTTCAGCGTGAAATTTTGCAGTGCTTGTCTGTGCTATTGTGTGCTGCACCGTATAACACCACTACTGAATTCGTTATATGACTGTTAGTTTGGTCTCATCCTTTTACGAGCTATGTCCGCTGTGTGTCTGATAAAATCGTTGACAAAATGACCTAACCTTTTATCTCTGTTTCAAGCCAGATTAACAAAAATAAACAAACAAAAAATCCACATTTATTTTGTAAGCAAAGGTTTGTTACAAAGTGAGTTACGGCCACTAATGTCAGAGTCCCACAAATGACTTAGTTTCGTGACGTCATCGTGGTTGTTATAGTACGGATTTCGCTTTCTAATCATAAGTAACTGACCTGTTGAATTGAAGTGTTGGACAATAGCAGAAGTATCTGTGTTGATATCAAAGAGTGATATATATATATACGGTGCTGGGAATGAGCATTGATATTTTTTGCGTCGTCTTCAGTATGTTCCTGTAATATTTTCTGTGGCCATATTGTGAGTCTGCTGGTCTGCACATAAAATGTAGGCTACTATGAACTTCTCTCTGTTTTTATACATGCACAGTCATCCAGGACATGGCGAAGCCACAGCTCCAGAAATCATTACTTCCACTTTGCACTTTTCTATTGTCAAAGCAATATGATTAGATAACATGGTTGTATCACTGGATTCTTTTGCAAACTTGCACACGAGAGTGCTGAATGGTGCATTTTTCTTTCCCTAGGGTGATAATCTTAGAGCAACTGTCATTTGCAATGGCACCAGTTTTTTTTTTTATTCCTGATTTCATCCACGTCTCTTAGACACGTTTATGCATGATCCTATGGGGGCTTTTCCTGAATTTCTGTCTGGATATAAAGTTACTTCATTTATCATCAGAGGGTGTTGCTAGTTTCTGATTATTATGCGTCAAGACAGAAAATAAAAAAAAAAGCCTCCATAGGTTTCACATGGGTGAAATCTGATGTCAAACTAGTGGTGCCATCGCTAAAGATACCTGCTCTAAGATCATCACCCATGAGGAATAAGAATGCACCATTCAGCACTTTGGTGTGCTATTTTGCATAGAAATCCAGTGCATTCGTGGGGATAGTTGCACACTATGTTTATGTGTTTCACAATCCCCTTCCCCTTATGGATGGTCTTTTAGAATGGTATACTGTGTATGCCACTGCAGAGCGAAAATAAATTCAATTGGAGAACATATTCTCCAATCTGATACGAGGCGTGTTGCCAGTCCAGATGCTGCAAACTAAAATACATTGCATATACTCTATGCATAAATTACATTCTGTGATGAATATCAACTGCAACGTGCACATTTTTGTACACATACTTAAATCTAAACAAAATCACCTAACCCATGTTTAAAAAAAAATATGAAAATGTCACAAACATGTTTCTTGTATACGAAAGTCTTTTCACGAAGTTCTGCATTAATTACAGTTTACATACTGCTGACAAAATATAACCAGTATTGAAGCGCTGGCTAGAGTTTCATAATCCGTAACATGTTTGTTGTTCATTTGACGAGCTACGTAGATCGATTTTCATCCTCGAAGTGGCAAAATTTCATGGGATATCTTGCCTGTACAGTATTTATGTGCCCTGTATCGTATGATTGTGAAATCGCATTGTACCACTTATCTCTGAAGATGTCCTGCCATGTTTGCCGTGCTGATTATGTCAATATGAAACCACGATAGCAGTAATTAAAAAAGTTGCTTCCGATCCAGGTTTTTGTAACTAGTGTTATTAATAGCCTCTCTACACAATACATGCTTTTGCGATTCAGCTAGAATTTCGCTTTTAAAATTTGTTTTTCTCTTCTGGGATTTGTCTTTGTCTGAACCGTTTGTTTCTCATGACTCTTTACCCCCACCCCCCTCTCCCCCATC
>JAWQUT010000451.1:382850-436964 GCA_033807755.1 Ellobium chinense
AGGTTCCAGGCCTATGTATTGATACCGATTTAGCAGTAATTGATACTTCAACAATGTATCGAAATACTGTATACTGCGGTTCACCGGAATCCTACCAAGGCTGGGAGAACTGTAATATCATGGCCAGGGTTGGGCAAGTTCATCAGAAAAGTCAATTCTCTGATCCTAAGATCAAGTTTAGCTCAGTTCCATGAAGATTGAGTAGTTTCAAATCAGATCAGTTCCTCTTGGTTTTTGTATTTGGCATTCTGTTCTGATTTTCGAGATGAATGTGAACTGAGCTGAAAGTTAGGCAGAAAATTAAAGTTCAGATCAAACACCCAAAATAGATACAACTCAGATCCAGGTCAGTTCGTCCAAAATAGCTATTAAGCTCATACTAAGTTCACATGAACTGAAGAACGTTCACGAACAGCGTTTAGATCTATATGATTTCAGCTTTATCCAATCTTGATTATAGCCCTGGACTACTCGATGTATATCTCATCTAAGTACATGGGACTAAAATAATTATGATACTTGCTAGCGTTAATAGGGACAACCATCCTGAGTCCCTGCCAGGAAAATGCACCTAACATAACATTTTCTGAGTGATACGCTAACAAAAACAGTGAGCGGCCTGGTAAGGTGAAAGGTCACAAGAAAGATATCATGATCATACTAATTAACGAGAAATTCACAAGATATACACCAAGCTTTGTAATAACTTATACTTGCACCCGTCTGCTAACAAACCTTGGCGTGATTGTTCGAAGAACCTTATTATAGGATCTAGATTCTATTATCATAATTTGTCTGATTTCATGAGATATTTATTTTCATTTGTTAAAATAGTAATTAAGTTGGATTAGGCAGCACAGCACTTAAATAGTTCTCTTGGCGTTTCAAGACATCCCGTCTGTAGAAGAAGGTCTCTGACATAATTATTATTGTCCTAAAAATAAAAATTAATTACGATCAACCAAGTTGATAAGTACAGGATACGTGTTCTGGTCAATTCTCTGATTTTTTTTTCAGCAACACTAGAGCTAGTCACTGTAAACAATCTTGATTTTTCAATATTTGAAGTCTTTCGTCCTTCCCTTTTAGGGCCTTTGGTCTTAAAATTAAAAACAAACAAACATACAAAACAGGAAGGCACTGCAAATGATATTAAAGTCAGGAATAGCCTAGCATTTCTCTATATATGCTACATGTATATTCAATATCAGCTATTGTTGTCACTAAGTAGGCCTACCATAATCTCGCACGATATCACCTTAACACATCATGGCCGTCCTGTCAATGTAAACAAAACTGTTTATTTCAAGGGACAGGGCTTGTTATTTGCTCCACAGACTGAAAAGTCCTCATTACATCTTCATAAATTTAAACTGCGTATATTTTTCCCTTCGCCTCACCCATTCCAAAAGAAAAAAAAAAACATATCCTATAAGGCATGGGTCCTAAAAAGACACAGGCCCCTGAGATCTCAGCCGATTTCAGAGCTTTTAATTTCAAAATGAATTTAAGAATATATTGTATTTTTAGGAGGATGAGGGATACAAATAAAAAATTCGAGTGAGGCTACGGTAAATTTTTAATATGTGCGGGCCGGATGGGGATATTTTTCTGTCTTTTTGAGTGACAGAAAAACATTTTTCTCTTTGTTGGAATTTACAGTCCATTCGCATTATAGATGTTTTGACTGGCGATACGCTGGGCAAAAACAGGAAGGGGTGAACTAAAACCCTATACTTTCTTACACATTGTTCTTGATCTGCTCCATCATTGTGTATCTCCATCCAGACCCTTACTGTAGTTAACTGTGCCGACACTATATATGACTGATAAACTATCATTTGGGAAAAAAAATACTGTAATAGTCTAGCCGAGAAGCCTTCAGTAATCACTGCGTGCTGCATAAAATACGTCTCGTTGTACTTACGTCCTTTACCTATAATCGGAAATCAAAATAGAAATCAGTACACATAACATAGTGCTGGCCAGCTTTATATTACAATGCATGACATGCTCTTGAGAACAGTTCCCACCAGTGTTCCTCAACTTAAGGAGAGGCACTACCCTTTTCCAGAGACTCTAATGCTCATAACATGGTGTGCCACTTATGCCCTGGAGTGCACTGGATTTCTCCGCAAAAGTGCTATACACCGAAGTGCTGAATGGTGCATTCTTCTCCCTCAAAGGTGATGATCTTAAAACAAGTGTCACTAGTAATGGCACCAGTTGTTTAAAAATCATATTTCACTCAAGCCTTTTAGGTCCCTCTATGCATGATCCTGTGAAGGATTTTTTTGATTTTCTGTTTTGATTCATAATTACCAGAAACTGGCAATACCCTTAAATGTTAAATGAAATAACGTTACAACTAGAAAGAAAACCAGGAAAAGCCTCCATTGGATCATGCATAAACGAGTCCAAGAGACGTGGATGAAATCAGGTGTCCAAAATACTGGTGCCATTGTAAATGACAGTTACTTTAAGATCGTCACCCTTGAGGGAGAAAAATGCACCATTCAGCACTTTGGTGTGCAGGTTTGCATAGAAATCCACCGAGTTCATTGTGATTAGTTGCACACCAAGTTATGTTCATTACAACCTCTGAAAAAGGGTAGTGCCTCCCCTTAAGTGAAACCTTGTACCTAGCTCTGCTATACCGGTATCGTAACTATGCTTCGAAAATATCCTAAGTCATTTCTAAGGCTTCTGAGATTAGGCGGAGAATTAATAAGCCATTTAATGGTCAAAAAAAAAAAAAGGTCTGTACACTTCACCTCCAATTTTGGCTGAAAAATATTGGCACATTTTAATATTTTGAACCTGTGAAAACGGGCCTCTAAACTCATAAACAACATGGTATTGTTGTTAAATAATGGCCTTAGTCTGATCTAGGTCATTTTCCGAAGCACGATGACCGTATTCTTTCGTCCATCCCCTTGTAGCTCCTGTTTATGCAGACTTGTCAGAAGACAGCATTTTATGAGTCCCGTCAATACCAACTTGGTGGACATCTAGATTCCATAGACCTGCTAGACTAAAATCTTTCATTGCCTCTTCTTCCTCTCCCCCACCTTCAGCTCAGTACACTAAAAGCGCTATCTATTTTTGTTGCTGGTATTGTTATTGTTATTGTTATTTTTATTGTTGTTATTACTATCGGATACACCAATGATTTTAACTAATCAGAGTTAACATGTTTCATATCTGCAGAGGTGTCAGAGGGCCGCCATAGACAGAAAGAGTTCTTCAAACTGGAGTTACAAAGACTTGAAACGGGACTGAGGAGGGAATCGTCCAAAATCCACGCCCCACCAAAGTAAGCACGGGCTACTGTAATCTACTAGAGAACTTGCGCATTAACAACAGAATCTCTTGCTATCTTAAAGAATTACATTCCTTAACTGTGCATCTTGAACATTGCATTGGTACATTCGGTACTGATGCACTAATGTAATTCTTATGATGATGATAAGAAGTCCCATCGTTAATGCACAAGCTCTCAACTAATAAAGTGGACTGAATCTGACGAACTAACAGGAGAAAACATGCAGCACAAAATTGCATTATATTGTGCTTACAAAGCATTTTCATTTTTATTCCATTTATAACATGTTGCTGCATTATTGTAAGGTACAGCTGACAACAGTTAAAGCGAACACGGTTAAAGCAAAAAATACGGCTAAAGCGAAAGGAAACCAGCGGTGCCCCTTTATTTCCCTCTTTTAAGGCTTTTCTGCTTAAGCCGAAGCACCAACGGAACAAAAGACTTTAGTCCGGAAGATTTCGTTATAACCGTTGTCCATTGTACTTAACTACACTCATTGTCTATTGAAACGGCTTTCAAATTTGTTGTGTTAAAAAATAAAGGAGAGAATAGAAACAGAATTGTGGAAGAATGTGAAAAGGAAAGGAAAGAGATAAAGGCATGGAGGAAGGATACAAAGAAAGAAGAACGGAAAAAGTATTCCAAAGAAAGACTAAATCGAATGAAACGAATAAGGGTTGAACTGAAAGAAAACACTGAATAAAGAAAAGACCAGGAAGGTTCATTGAACTATGGAAGAAAGAAAGAAAGAAAGAAAGAAAGAAAGAAAGAAAGAAAGAAAGAAAGAAAGAGAAAGAAAGAAAGAAAGAAAGAAAGAAAGAAAGAAAGAAAGATCCCAAGAGAGAATTTGCTCGGCTGAAATAATATGGTATCGTAATTAAAATTAAAAACAAAAACAAGAGAAAAACCTTCATATATTTATTCTAGAAAACCGATGTAGGTCTAATTTGCTATGAAGATTTTGGTAGCGTCTGTTACAAATAATTACTATGTGTCTATGTAACATGTTATTTTACTCATAATAATAATAATACGTAACTGACTTTGTTTTTCAGGAAAGCCTATCAGCCTTATGTGTTTAACACACTGGAGCCTTATTACAATACGTACACCACCCGATTCCTGATTGAGTTGGTAAGGTGTTAGTGTGTCGTCAACATCTTCATCATTGCCATTATCATTGTTAATTTCATCCTTTTTGATCATCTTGTTAGCCATATAAGTTCTCATGAAACTGCAAATACAGTCTGCATAAGGTTAGAAGAACAGGTTATCTTTATCACTATCATCATTATTTTCATTTAAGAATTTTTAAAAATTAAGGACTTGAAAACAGACGTAAAAAGGTAGGTTTCCACAGATAAATAAAGTTAATTTATTAGCGCAAATTTTTAATCTAAAAAGATCTTCTTCGGGCTTAAAAAATTATTCTAAGACACACAATGTATTGGTAAAACTACTTATAGGTTTGAGTGACGAACAGAAAAAAATAAAGAAAGTTCAAAAGTTCAAAGCAGACAGTGAATACAGCATGTTTAAAACAGATAAAAAGGCAGTGGTCAGCGTCAAGTGAAGTTAAAACACGATGTGGTTAAGAGTTGTTGTTATAAATGTGTATAAATAACTAGAATAGAATAGCATCATTATTTTCATAATCATCTTCATCTTTACCAGCACTATCACTACCAAACATTTTTACTCAAAATCACAATAGTGATAGTGAGGTTCACATATATGATATCCAGCTAATGCCTACTCACAGGACTTCACAGTATTTTTACCCCATCAGGCACTCAGTAATCTTCCCAACTCCCCATTGGAGCATATAATGCTGCTGATAGTTTACAGGCACTAGTAACTGCATTCTGATATCTTTCACCGCCTTTGGTCTGATACTCGTTTTACTCATGGTTCGACTGATCAAAATGTAAATGAAATGCTTCCCCAAAGCACTTATGATGTGAATGTGGTCAGGAATCAAACCCAAGATCTTTTGATCCTGACTTCAAGACCATAACTATTCAGCCAAGCTGCAACAGAAAAGAATGTTGCGGTAGTAAAAACTGAGAACAATGTTCCCCTTAACAAAAACGTGTGTTTAGGCAGACTTGCGACAAGGTAGTGTTGACTAGACAAGGCATAGAAATACCACTCTTGTGTGTCCACAGCCTGATGAGGTGAACCATGGCCACACCAGCAGAAAAACAGCTCAGGGGTTGACTGATCCCTGGCTTGACCTCAAAATGGACCGCGAACTTCCGCCTGTGCCATCTTCCAAGCCTGTGAGCCGCCAGGTGGCCATACTCAAACGGGAGTACGTGCTTTTCTCACTACTTTGCTTATCATGTGTTGGAAAGAACATCATGGCAATAACAACAATAGCAATAACAATATGGTTATTGAGCTCAGACAACTATCTGCTGTAAATGAGCAAAATAACAATAATTTCAACAAGCAATTCACATTCTGCTCTTCCTCTCTCTCTCTCTCTCTCTCTCTCTCTCTCTCTCTCTCTCTCTCTCTCAACTTCACACATCCAGCACTCTACTCATTGCTCAGTTGCCCTGTCAAGTCCCAAAGACGATCTGTCTTCTGATAATGCCATATTCTTATATACGGAACAGACGCTTTGAAGATAAAACCTTTCTCACTCTGCCAGGATATTTTAATGTTCATGTCAACCACAGTGCATAGCTAAGACACCAAATACTGTATCACTAAACCTGCCTCTCCAATCCCTCCTTTTTTTTTTCACACAAGGAAAAAAAAACAACCAATAGAGACGTACAAGTATCTAGATGTTACTGCATATTCTTAACGGTTATAACATTTCAAATTAAGCCTCGCAATATCTCTCAACAGTTTAGATGTTGCTCAGAAAAGCAACCAGGTTTACTTTTACTGTGAAAGTTACTCAAAAGTCAACGAGTTAAACTACCAGTTCTCATATTTCTCGCCTACAACTTGCAAAACTCCAGTCCCCCCGTGCTTTATGCCTTCGTGTTTAATTTCCGTCACAAACTAAAATGTCTAAGCCGGTACCCCTGAAGTTCGAATTGGAGGGGTCTGGTATAGTGTTTTTTTTATATTTTTTTTTTTTTGCCTGCCTGTTCATCATGCGTTCATCTGCCATTTTATTCACTATTCGTTTTTTTTTTCTTGGTTTTTTAATTTTGCTATTAATGTCCTGACAAAAACAAAACATTAATGTTTTCAGGAAAGAGATACGAGATCGTAAGAAGCGATCCGCAGCCTCCCAATCCAGCCCCAACCGTAAAGGTGGAAGTACAAGATTGCCCAAATTTCCAGTGGTGCAACTTGAGACCCGGGACCTGGCCACAAAACAGCTTTACTACAGTGATGTACCTGCTTTAAGGTGAAAAAGACTTTTCATTTTATATTATTAGAATTTGGAAAACAAAAATTCTGCAGATGTGTATAAAAGATTTCTTATGGCCGACTCAAGGGAAAAAAAACCAGAGAGAGAGAGAGAGGGAGGGAGGGAGGAAGGACGTATGGTGGAGAGTGATTGTGAATGGAAAACAAAGAAAAGGGAAATTATCACAAGGCATCATCATATTTTCCTCCTCAGTACCATATACGTTGTCTCTGCTGGATTTTAAGGTCATATTCCAAAATGAATAAAGTTTGAAGAAAAAAGGATTATAAACAATGATTTTAGTTCAATGGAGCGACCTTATTTCTCATAAATGTATTGTTAATTTTTGAGATTTATTATGAATTTTGATGCGGTCTTGATAACCAGTCTATAATTCACCTGTCCAAATCAGCCAGCCAGCTACTCCCATATTTACCATGGTGTGTGCAAGGAGAAAGACTCGAAATCGTGAATGACCGAGTAATGTTTATAATTACTGATAAATAAACATTATGACTGGAATACTGAACAGCGAAATATTAAAAAAAAAAAAAGTGGGCGTCGGCTGTTCTAGTTTAGCCACACGAAAAGCTGTGTGTGTGTGTGTGTGTGTGTGTGTGTGTGTGTGTGTGTGTGTGTGTTTAATTTAGGTCAGAAATATCAATTCTTAAGAAATAAAACAAAAATTTATGCATGACCTAATTGACCATTGCCACCATCACCGTCACCACTATTCATCATCATCATCATCATCATCATCATCATCACTACCACCACCACCACCATCAACATCCCCATAATCACCATCACCACCAACAACAATCTCATTGCAACTCTCTGCCTATCTCCTTGTCAGACATGAACTAAAGACCAAGTACAGTTCCAGTGCCAAGTCAAAAGTAGCCGAGGATTACGAGCGGACACACCAGGATTTCTACCGGATGGAATTGGATAAGTTGAACGAAGTTCACCCTATAAACAGGAGGCACATGACCAGCGCGTACTTCGCCTACCTGCAGAACACACCTGGATCCAAGAAGGCTATCAGCGAGTGTGTGCGCGGTTTAAAATCAGGGAAGGCATAGTCACAGACTAGGAATTATCACACCACTTTTAACAAGGATGATAAAATTTGATGATAATTTTGTAACACGGTGCGATTTTATTTAGACTTAGTCAATCCCAGTTCAGTTTCAAAATTTTTGCCCACTCTTCCAGGCTATGATATTCTGATGTTACATCATTGTTTGAACTATTTGCCTGTACATGGGATTGACTGGTAGTAGGTACAAGTTGTTGGCTCAGTGTTAGACTGCATAATTCATACACCGTTTCACGATAAACTTAGATCTACGATTATGCATGCCATTTCTAAGGTCCAGCACTACCGAATATAACATGAACTCTTGATTACAGTGTGTTGATGAATTCCAGAAAGAGAACATAGGAATTGTAGTCAATGACAAGAGTGGTGTGCCATAGAATAAGTTTCACACAGCCCTATGGAAAGCGACATGTGCCAATTTTCTTCAGTGTCATGACTCACGTATGAAGACCAAGATATATGAGAATTTGAAAATTATGAGTTATTGCGAAATTTGTAAGAAAACTTTTGTAATATTTCTAGTCGTAATTAAAGCATAAAGGTTTCCGTTCTCTGCTGGAGAAATTACATCAAATGCATGGAGGTAACCGAGACAAAATTTGCTCCATGTAGTGACACAAGTCATTTCCCCACTTTACGGAGACGTGGACCGGAAAATGTCAGATTTTGCACAGCCAGACTTTGAGATGAAATCGCATGGTGTTACTCTAAAATGTTTTGAATCAATGATAGGCCAAAAACGTAAATGAATGGTCAAAGAGTTATATCCTATGTGTAGACATTAATTACAAAAATATACAGTATCATTCTGCATGCGCCATATTTGTGTGTTGAGAGAATCGCTTACTTCTGGACATTTATTTTCGGTAGGTTTAGTATCTGTGGGCACACAGAATGATCAGGCATTATCTCCAAATTCTCTTTATCAGTTCTTTCTTTCTTTCTTTGAGTACTATTTTCATAAACAGATATAATCATTTCTACAGTTCGCCATATGTCTCTTCTGACTTTGGTAGTATAATAGTAGATACACTTACAAAATCATAGATCTTTGTACACAGGTAAGTATCGGCACAGCTGCCTTCATAAAAAAAAGTGTAATCTTTATTGATTATTGTATTTATGGTATGTTTCTTTAAATAATCTTTTTGTTGTTATCGTCATTGTTAGGTTAGGAAACAAACATTATCATTACAGCTTAGTTGTAAGACACAGTGCAGTTTTTATGTTTTAGGTGCAGTTTCCAGATCATGTGTAAAAATTATTTCTTCATGTTTTACTGATGACACGCCATTGTGTTTTGCATTTGTTTGACTTACATGCCGTTGTATAATGTATTGTATTCACACGTGCATGTTTTTGTGTTGTGGTCATTTAGTGAGTCCTTTCTTGATAAGCTAAGCTAATGTAGCTTGTGGAGAGTGAAAGTGTGAACTAAACTAACTCACCAGTGTTTGGGTTGCACTTGGCACTCTTATTCAGCCTCGTCTGTGGGACAGCGTGTTTGTAAGTTTACGGCCAAGAAACCATTAAAGTTGACTCCACTTGACTGTAAATTTTCAGGAGCTCTGAAAATGTTTCCATCAAGCGGAACCGTAATTAAGCAGTGACCTTTTCTAAAGCCTGCCTCGCCATCCATCATCTATCACGCAATATGGTGTTGCAATAAAGTGGTGTCAACTGTGTTTCTATGCCTATCAAGTCACTCACTTTTCTGCGAGTACAAAACATCAGTGGAGGATGACAGAAAATCACAAACAATAATTCATGAATCTGCTGATGTGATTTCTCCATGCTGTGTGCCACTGATTTTAGACTGCTGGTTGAAGACAATGGTCCACCAAGATAGACTCTAAAAACGTTTCTTTCTAACCTATTTTTTTTTTGTGTGTCTGTGATGTTTTCTTGTTGTTTTTTTTACACTGGTCAGTATGGTCTGTGTTTTCTTTGAGCATGTCAAATATTTTGTGGTGAACCATGAAGTCTTCACAGTCTGATAACATTATGTTATGATGCACAAACTTATGTAACATATTCCGCACAAATATGATCTCAGTTTGTGTGTGCCGACCTTGCATTCAAACACCGTCAAATGCTGTCAAACAATGCAGTCTTTCTTTCGAGTCAAAGTGTAGACCGGTGGAAAGGTAGGGAGGGCGCGGACAAGGCGGGGTGACTTCCTTCATGTGCCAATGAACTCCGGTAGCAGTAGGCGAACAAAGTGCAGTTCTTGGTGAGGTAAAGAAAGGAGCTGGCTCTCGCGACAACAGTTTGCTGAACCTTCAAACGATATTCACTAAAAACAGGACGCCGCCCTCCCTGGGCCCATCGATTTTGACGTTTATCTTACTACTTCCTCATTGTTGTTTCGTTGTGCAGCACACAAGGGACACCACTCCAGAAATTCCCCGGCAATGGTTCAAACTCAAGTCATTAATTCTCAACGTCCCACAAGTGTAAAATATCAGACCGAGCTGTCCGAGGAACTACATGTATGCATAAAAAGCATGTTACGAGATTTAGCCCCAAGTAGCAACATAAACACGTGTATGTATTTGCACAATCAGCAGAGCTATATAGAAGATTTGTCATAAGACACGAAAGAAAGATGTAAGGAACTAAGACACAAATTTTTGAGTTTTACAATATTTTGTATAAAACTCGCATAGTGGCCAACAGACACTACTTAATACATCGGGCTACTATTTTAATCTGTCATTGGATAACAGTACCGTATATCTAGTTGTGAATATAGTGTACATGTTGTAGTTCTAAATACTTCACCTTGAGACCAGCATTACAAATCTTCTCTCTCCTACATTCAGCATTACTATGAGCAATCGAAGTCTCTACCGGCAATAAATAAGTATTATTCTATTCACTCTGTCATGTACACAGTCAAAATTGATACTTTACAAACAGCATTATTGTAACAAAAGTATTTCCGACCTGTAAAGATATGCAATAAATTATGTATAGGATTATGAACCCGTTAATGTCTTCGAACTTGTTCTTGTAACTTGTCTTCATGATTCTGTTTTGATCTTCAATTTTGTCATTTGTCTACTGTGTACAGATGTCTTCCATTCAATCCAAATTACTATAGTAAGTTATATTTTNGAGTGGATTAGAAGGGCTGAGGTACCTACGATTGACTCCACATAACTCAGCCTTTGTTATCTCGAATTTCGGAACCTTGATGTTTTTTGTTTTTTTTTAATGATCTGGACCAAATCCCCTCCTTGTTTTGTAAAACGCTGATAGTAATGATACGGAGGTATGATGTAAGTATCAGGGGAGGCAATTATGCTGATATTCATATCTAAATAGGTTGTTTCCCTTGTCAAGGAGTTTCATACTTCATTCATTCATAGCTAAACTTTGAAATGTGTAGATTATCTCTAAAATCGATACAGTATTTGTTTTCCTCTCTGTCCCGACTATACCGACTTCTACAGAGTTGACTGAACTGTATGCTATACTTAGACGAGGCCTTCAGTTCGACGTATATATCAGTGCCAGTTTATGCTGCACTTTTTTCAAAGAAAGTTCCTGTCCAAAAGTACGATACACTATTCTTAGAGCTTAATATAATTATATATATTTTTTTTCTGACCCTTTCTCTAGCCATTACATTCGGCGCATACAGTAGGTAATAGTCTATTTGTGTTACCACTCAACATCTACGTTTACTTCGGGCACTTTTGATAGTTCTCAGCCTCTCAAATGTCTTCTTAGGTCATATAATTTGTGATATCATTCGAACTTGGGGGAAAAAAAAAAAACAACAACCCAAAACAAACCGATGACCGTGTTTGTTTAGTCCAAGTGTTCATCAGCTGAATTGTGTTGCACCATTGCATACTTGCAGTTGTAGTCTGTAGCCTGCCACTAACTTGAATGGAATTGCTCACCCTAATCATATACAGTAGGCCTACGTGGAATTCTAACACACTTTTCTGTTCCACGTGTCGAGTGACATGCTTCACACAGACGTTTCATCCTCTCCAGCCAGGGTTCAAATAAAGTTTTCCAGACAAAAGAAAAGAAAAAAAGTAGTAAAAAAAAACCTCTTTGACTTAAAGGTCCGTTCGGAATATAAAACTAAAGAAGAAACATGATGGGATATTTCATTAACTTGAATTCCGTCTCACCCTTCACATTGGAGCGCTATGTTGTTTTTTTTTCCCGAACTTCGCGAGGCTGCCATATTGCATAACAATTTTACTATCACTAGATTACCGTCCCTCCGAACGTTATGATAAAGAAAATTGATATGAAAAATTTGTGATGAAAAATGACACTTGTGCATTACCGATGGCATTCAGCACGTACACACCAATGTAATTCTGACGGTAATAAGAGATCTCAATCGTTAATGCGCAAGCCTTCCAATAGCATGGCCTGTGACAGAAATCTTTCCTTGCATGACAGTTAACACTTGAATCCATTCGCGACATTTTTTAAAAACACTTAAAATGCCAATATTCTGAGACTCTTCCGCCTAGCTTTGCACCTAACCTCAAACAAAGCACTCACTGGAGGGTCCCAGGATATTGCTGGTAAGTGTAACGACGTACAGTACCTCATACGTAGTGATTTTAAACAGCTGAAAGATATTGAAGTCATGAAAACTTTCTTGAACCCTGCCTTGAGTTGCCTCTCTTTCCCTGTTACAGTGATAGAGATAGATGACAATCCTTATGAACCCACCTCCTCCAGGAGTGTCCCCGCACGTGGTGCCAGCCGCAAAACCGTCACCAGAACACCACGGGCAAAAAGCACACCACGACAGCAGAACAAACACGAGACCACCGCCACTACCATCACTATTAACGCCAATGATACTACAACCACTACCCCTTCACCTCACACCACTACTTTGGACGACACCACAGTGACCATAGCGACATCAGCCACATCCCAACACAATGACACTAATGATACAATGTCTCCACCACTCAACCCTCCAACCCAACCCAGCAAACACAAAACACCTGCAACTTCCAAAAGCCCTGCAAAATCTTGGAAATCTCCTCGGAGAGCCAATGACCGAGTCAATGATTTGACCAGAACATCACCTTATGCCGCTGCCCCGATTAGAAAGAGAAACACGCCTGTCCTCTTTAAACAGAAAAGATAATGAAGATAGAAGGACCCGTTTTATGACAAAATCATGTCACTTGTCAGATAAACCCTATCCCAAAAACCTGGGTAAAGTTTATCACTGTGCTCGATTTCGCCGAAACCAAATTCCATTCCTTCCAGGTACTTAAAGGCACAAACCCTTGAATATAGTGGTAAAGTGTGCAGTTGAGGTGATGAAAGTATGGTGTGGGACATGAGTTTATCGGTCTATGTATTTGGGGTGTAGTGAGGACTTACAGGTAAATTCTATTATGTAAACATGCTACTGTACCAAATAGCTGCTATCATGAAAAATGTGGTTGTGGAGGCCTTTGATACCTTCGATGAGGCTTACCAGCAATTCTTCAAAATTGTTTTCCCTGAGATTCCAAAATTATTCATAGGGGCCTACCAAATCTATTTCCACTATATAATAAAACAAATCAGGATGTCTGCTTGCAAAAAAAAAAAAAAAGGACTACTTTTGACATTAAGATCTATGCAAGTGACATCTTCGACCGCATGGCAGCATGCGTTTATTCCAAATTACTAAATTGCATACAGAAACCTTCAGGCAGTGTTTGTGTGAAGTTACACTACATTTTAGTGTTCCTCTGACAAACTTCATATTAATAGAACAATCTGAATTTTCAGGCGAAGTCCTAACTTTTTAGGGTCCCCCACACATACTCAGTTATTTCTTACTCTTTGAGAAGTTGGGAGTGCTTACATTAGCATGCGGCCTTTATCTCGCATTTTAGTACCTATCACAAGTGGGTGTGCTGGTCAAGATGACACCAGGTCATTCCGTATCATTTTGACCTTTATCTCAGCACTACCAGCTTTTCGTGCAAATTGATTTTTTACATTTCCTTACAGCTTTTCTTTTGCTCTGGTATTATGAATTGGTTTCTTTTTTGCTCAGGGTAAAGTTTGAAATTTCAGTTGATGTTGTCCTGATTTTCTTATAGGGTGTTTGTTTCAAAATCCTTGTTGTTTTGCTTGATTGTATTTGATACAATTTAACTCATGATGTTGAAATTTGAACAAAATATATATAAGGATATGAGGTGACTGAAAGAATAGCACTGTCAATAAAGTATCTCATTCATATTTGTTTCATTAATGACTTATTCATGTTGTGCAACATATTATATATACAGTATATATATATATATATATATATATATATANGAGAGAGAGAAAGAGAGAGAAGGGGGTGGGGGGGAACCAAGTAGACAGAATACTGGAAGGAATCTGTCAACACAGGGTTATATGAAGAATGTTAAAAAAAAGAAATTCCAGACTTTTTCCAGACCTTGGGAACAAGTTTCCAGAAATAATAAAACACCCTCAGTAAATAGGTCTCAGCAAAACAGTTCATATAGTGTGTCCCATTTGATCAAACTGACCAGTCCAGAGCACATGGAGCAGAACCGAAAGTTACTAAAAACAAATACATGTACTTTTGGAGATTTGACAAGTTTATTGTTGAACTTCCAGTTTTTCCTTGGAAAGCCCCCCGCCCTCTTCCCCCCCCTTTCCCCTTCCCACCCATCCATCCTCTTTGGCTTTTCCCACATTCAGTCTCCAAAAGTGAATTCCAGACACAGCCTCCAGATTTTATAACGTTTGAAATCCAGATTTTCATTTTCCAGACTTTCCGGACTCTGTATGAATCCTGTTAACAGATAACACCACAGGGGAAGAAGAATGGAAGAAAGAAAACTAAGTAAAAGTGGGGAATGGGATACAATAAGGATGGCAGGAATACAAAACATATAAATAAAGTGAACGACTGCAGTCAGTAATATTCTCCACAAGTTAATTTATTATTTACACTGCGGAAATACAATCCAACCAAACTGATGGATGAGAGAGGTCAGAGAAGAAGGAGACAAGTAAGAGCAGAAGGGGATACAAAGCATGTTGGGGGGAGGGGGGGGGCACTGTAAGATGAATAGATGTTGAAATGACCAATGAATAAACACACAACTCCCAACAGATCTCAAGACTAGTCCAGTCCATCACACCAACCTACACTAACATCCACAGCTGATATTCTGGGATACTTGTTACATGAAAATTTGATTTGTCATACATACGTCCACAAATGAGGGTGATTTACTGAACTTGCCACACATGATCTGGGTTATCTCAGTCAAATTGTGATCTTCATGTTTTATCAAATTTGAATCATGACTTCACAAATCTGATTACAATCTAAGCCATGCTGGCTCTGGGGCAGTCTCAAAGATCAGTCAGTTGCAAACAGATCAGTTCATAACTGATCTTGGGAGAGAGCAAAAACAAAAGTTACGAGAGAGAGCAGTCTGTAAAATTTTGTAATATTCAAATAGTGCTGACAAAACTTAACACTGCTCACACTGAAATTTCAGATTTAAACTTCACAACCAAAAGTAAATTTATACCACAGTCTGCTGCTACAGACAAGTTATATTATCCTATGTCCAGGTATTTTGCAGGCCAAAAATGTGTATGCCAAACACAACAGAGTGAATTAATGTACAGGGTAAAATTGCCCATATTATAATAACCTTTTCAGCCTGTGTACAGCAGAAAGCTATATCACTAACAAAATAGAATTTTACTTGCATGCAGACCAATGTCTCATCAACTGGGACGAAATAAAGAAAAAAAAAATCTAACAAGATATACCTTATCCATATAGCACATCCACCAATATTGTTTGGCTTGGTGGATATAGTGTGAACTGTGTGACAATGACTTTGAGAAAAGACATCATAGCTGAGTAGGGAACAGAATTCTCTGTTTCTATATAAAAATCATGATAATGCTCTTGGTAATAACAATGAAAATGGTGCTCACCAGGACTTGTTAACTTATTGCAGTGGTATGGCTTTAGTGATGAATTTGATGATGAGGATGAGTAATGATTCACATACACCTAAGACGTTGTAAATGTCAGTAAAACTTGCTAATGTTATCCAGATGTGAAAATTGCGCTTACGTGCGTTTGTGTACAGTGACTCAGAGACAGCACCATGTTACAGACAACCTAACTGATATCAGACTTGTAGGCAGAAGGTTTTTAACAGTGGACAGAATCAAAACAATTGCTTTTCATGGTTAAAATATTTAGTATAGCACACTGCTTTAAATACAAAAGTACCTCTGAAGTATTTAACTTTCAGGCAAACTTCTTCACTTGAACACAACCATTGAAAGCATGCTTGCTTCTGGATCTACTTCAAGTCTTGTACTGTTCTCTCAGTAAAAATTTCTAAGCTTATTCCTCAGTAAACTCGCCTCAACAGTTAAGAGTTTTTTTCCCCCTCTTCTGTCAGTGTGTACTTTAAACTTTAATTATAAATTGAGGCTGCCGTGTTACGTATCAACAAAATATAGTGATGAGTGAAACAAATGACTGGTAGCACCTTTAAAACAGCGGAGGAAATCATGCAAACCATGAATGGATAATAGAAAGGGAAAAGTTAAGAGTGAGATGGAGTTGAGATGGGAGTGTCCTCAATGAACTTTCACACATTCACATGTACTCAAATACACATGCTATGGTATCCACATGTAGATAAGGCAGTGCTAAAAGATCACAAACCAACCTCACTCTACAGCTAAAGGTTAATATAATGAGATGAATGATGTGTCCAGACAGTCTACACCACTTGCATCAATCAGCCCTCAAGCACACTCTAGTATCATTCATCCCTCTTCCTAATCTCAAGCACTCTGGGTCTTTCATTCAATGTTAGTTTTCATCTTCTATACTGAGATATGTCAGACCTTCACTGTTACATGTGGATCTGACTGTTTCTCATCACCAACATGGCTCACTTGCGGTTCACATGATTAACAGTCAGTACAAGGTTTGTGCCACAGAACACCCTCACACATCCATAAATGGCTTCTATCTGTGTTGTGAGACAGATGTGGCCCACACATTACAAAGTCAACACTTTTATTAGCATCAGCCCTCCAAAAAAATATATATACCTCCTCTCAGTAAATCAATCATACAAAAACACTAACGTACAATTCATCCCATTTCATAAACCTCAATATGCACAGCAGGACATTCCTATATATGAAACAGTACCAAACTATGATGTGGCTCACTTGACCCTGAAGGTCCCTTTTACACTGCACTTAGTATTCGATTAAACTCTTCATCTAGAATTTCCCTCACACTGGCTGACAAACACAGGCAGTTATAATGCACATTTCACCAACAGCCATTCAGCCTTTCCTTGATTAGTTACAAAATTTTTTGCAATGAATGATTCAGATGCGCAGCTGACTTAATTGACTTTATGGCTTTCATATACCTTTTAAGGTTGGGGCTATCTAGTATAGAAATTTCATGACAGAATTCCCAGTGATCAAAGAATTTTTGAGAAACAAATCAACTGCAATTAGGCTTTAATGGAAGGTAACCCTGAGAATCTGCAATCTGATTCTTCTTAAGGCATTTCTTAGAGAAGAACAGAAAAGGGTTGGTGTTAAGTACTATTTTATTTGCTGCCAAGAAAGAAAGCTGCAAACAAAAAAAAAAAGGACTGAAAAGTAACTGTATCACCTCAAGTACCTTCTCATACAGTGAATGTCCTGCTCTTTCTACAGTGACTGATACCCACACTTAACTATGGCAAAATGTAAAATTACACGAACTTGAGCTAAACTGTCAAAGTACTAATCACACAAAAACAGGTTTTAAAAAAAAAAAAAAGGCCAACACAAGAAACCAACTTCTCACACAGGCAAGCACTACAAACAATATCAGACGGATCTCAGACTGGGGCGGCGTGCAGCCCAGTGCAACTCCTGAATGTCATGTTATTACACGTCATATGTGTTGTTTAATGTGTAATAGTCCCTCCTGTTACTGTCATAATGCAAAAAGCACAGTGGTAATACTTTGATCAAAAGCTTTAGATTTGGTCTGGGTCCTCCTTAACTCATGTATTACCCTTACACCAGTCATCGCACCTCTGGTGTGTAGAAACAACAAGACTTTTGCTACTACAACAGCCATGTGTTACAACCAGTAGCTTCCCTGCTGGGTGTAGGAGTAGCCCTGGTCAGTATTACTGTCTCTGCCATGCAGACTTGGACGACTGTAGCCAGTTGTAAGCCCATCTGACTGGTAGGTTCGGCCATACTGGGAGGGAAAGTAATCCTGGGTTTCCCTGTAACTTGGCTCATGCGTCAGGTGGTCGCTATACATCTGTTGGTCGCGGTTGCGGTTGTTGTAATAGTCTTGATAGATGCTGTTGTTGCTGCTGTTTCCCTCATACAAACCACTCCTGCTCAGGCTCATGCTGTTGCTGCCGTTGTTGTTAGTGCTACCACCGCGGCCTGAGACAAACTGACTACTCCTCTGCTTGAATAGAGAGTTTGGATCGTAGCCAGACTGGCGGTTGTCATGATCAGGGTACTGTTCATTGTACTGGGGGTAGCTGTCTGAGCCGGGGCCGGCGTGCAGGTAGGGAGAGGGAGCAGGGTGGGAGGAGGAGGAAGAGGAGGGTGGCACATTGTCGGAGTTGCGCTGGGCCTCGCACCGTCACCGACTCAAACTGTGAGATCGGCACCGTTCTGAGGCAGAGTCTGAGAGGGGATCCTCATGGTGGTATGGGTCATGCTGGTAAGGGAGGAAGAATTCGTGCCTCATGGCTTGGCGGAGGGTGAAGCGGGCAGATGGTTCATAGGTCAGCAGCTTGGCAATCAACTCAAATAGCTGCATGTGATCTTCATCATCTGGGTCTCGGATATACCGCTGCAATGAACAACAGACAGACAAGTAAGTCAGAGAATGTTATAACAGTGTACATAGAATGAGCTGCTTGTTTATGAAGCCTATAATGCATTGTTCATCACTATAAAATGAAATACTTAGTTTTATTTTCTTCTAATAGTTGCTAGCAATACTATCTGAAGTGGAACCTTCAAAATATGAGTCTTCTTAATCATTTGCTAAAGGAATATGAACATTATTACAGAACATATTATTTTATCAAGAATATTCTTGGAATGGTGAAATGAACTGAGAATATATTTATAAAGAACATTCTTCAAATTAAAACAAACTCCCACTAGGTCGTCCTAAATTTGTCCTAACTTTGTAGAATGAGGTGATGAATGATTCTCAGCAATGTATTACTCATAAGAACCAATATTATAAACAAAGAATAAATTTGCTGAGAGTCGGCACTGATTATTTTTCCCTAACAAACTGTTAGAACCACTGAAACTTTCACATGAGTACAACAATCCCTTGATCTGTAGAAATGAGACAAGCTAGGAGACAGGCCATGAAAAAGGATAAAAAGGCGGCTGGACTCCATCTTTCAATATTATGTCACATCTGGCTAATCATTGACAGTTCTGTTGAGGAGCTTCCATTTTTTTTTCCCAACAATCTGTTCTGATTTCTGATTACTCCTTAAGATACATGGCATAACACACCTGGACATGCTTATTACCAAAGCCCTTATCCAAAACTAGTACAATTCTGAGATATCTTGCAAGATCCAAAGTCATGGTTGGGTTAGAAATATCAGGTCTGAAACTGCAAAATATGTTAAGTAGAACAATTTTGGCCCCTCAAATGAACATTCATGTTAAATCTGAAAGAGATCAGAAAGCACTAAGAAAGATAATGTATCTGCTATTGGTCGTTATCAAAAAGATAAAAACTATTATTGCAACACAGTTTGTTTTTCTCTAATTTTTGTGAAAAGATAAAAAATTGTGTAGTTTTCAGTAAGGCCATAATCTTTTTTTTAGGTTCTTCACAACTCACAATCAACAACCTGATAGACACAGCCATCTACCACACCAACACACTGACCAACCAATCATGATCATAGCCAAGAGGTTTACGAGGATAGGGATCACAAGACTAACCTAATCATGCACAGCAAATCAACACTGATCAAGGCAAGACTTATGCAACACCCCCAACCCCTCTCTTTCCCAAGTCCATTGTCACAATCTCTAACTTGGCAAAGCCTCATAACTCAGCTAATCCACAATCTCTTGAGTCATAAAGTCTTTACCAATGACATTTACGACTGTGATATCAAACCTCTCCAATTCCCATAGACATCATCTACCAGGGCTTATCAATAGCAGCATATTCTCTTTGCCCTCATTGGCTGATTTGGATTTAATATACCCTAAGGCAAGGTGGTCCTATTCAGAGTGACAGAGACGGTTTGGGTGGGGTGTAAACCATGGCACATTTTCAAAAGAAAATGAATTTCTTCCATTCCGGAATCTCCCATTTGTTACAGAGCTTTTGTATTCCTGCAGTAACTATCAGCATTCCCTGGTCCTCCATGTGAGAGTTCTGCTATTAGCTGCTGGGAAAAGTTATTTTTGCCCAAACCACTCAGACTTCAGCCTCAAATGATCTTATGAGGCTGTCTAGAGATAGCACAGAGCTAGTATAAGACTGTAAATATTATCACTGTCTTAATTTTCTGTGCTGCATAAGACAATGAAATATGTAGACCTAAGAAGAATTCCATAACCACCCATACTGGCTGGACTCCCGAAGCTGAAGTACCATGTTCCCTATAACACCTTCATAAATAGGTGGCATGACTAAATAAAGCAAGAAAGCTAAAGTATTAGTGTGAACAATGGCCGTGGATAACCAACTAACCTAGGTTGATACTTAAGCGAAGAGAAGGCACAAAGGCATGCATAACACAGTGAGGAGTATCTCTGCAGCGGGCATGCTCTATTCTACAGTACACGACGAGGTACTGGAGCAAGTATACATAAAACACACATACACAGGGACTGACCCTGAGGTATGAAGACACACTCACTGGCTGCAATGATCATGCTTTCTTCTACTTACCTTCCTTCACAGTTTCTCTGAGTCCCCCTCTGGCGTCAATTGTTACACAACAACACCATCAGAGAAAACACCAGAAGGGAAAGGGCCAAAGTCAACTTGGCTCCAATTATTCTCCCCTTAACTATGGGGCCAAGAGGGTTACGAAGCCATCCGACTTAACGAAAGATTTAGGGTTCTCAGATTTCATTTGTGATTTTCTGCTTGACATTTTGTTTGGCCTCCTTAGTAGGAAGGATTAGTGGTTATGTATTAGGGAAACAACATCGAAAAGACACAATGGGATATTCAATCAGGGGTGAGCATTGCATGGACAGTCAGAGGCAGGTCACAACAGTCTGTGGAACCACAGGGGCCATTTCTTTCTTCATCCCATACACAATACACAGGCAGCATACTCCAAAATTCTGACTAAAAGTCGTGACTTACTAGGTTAATATTTCTTCCACATCACACAATACTAATTTGATTTTGATGTTTTTAATCTAGTTTCACCAATATTCACATAACTTCAATGGCACAAGGCTTTCTCACACGTATTTCAAAACTTCACCAAGAGGCAGAATTTCAGGTAGGATGTCACACTTAAATGTACAAAAAGATTCATTCCCATATTCGAAATTCAGTTTACAGATGAGTGTGCATAACTCCAAACAATAACCTGAACAGCCCAATATGAACAGTAAATGGATTGACTCTTGCAAATTCACTGGACACTGTTGGAGTTATCAGTATGCATTACAAATTTGCAACTTTTACCCCGTGGGAAAATACTTTTTTCCTCATAACACCAGTAACCAGAGAACCAGTATTGACAGAAACCACAGCGTGATAAACTGTTCAGAAGGAGAAATGACTTAACTATGAGGCAACTCTGAAGAAGAGTGAAATGTTCACTGCTACATACACCTCCATTCATTTGAACAAAATATAAACAACACTTTCAAGGTGAAAACATTTATCGAAATATCACACATTCAACCATCCCTCCATCCTCTATCATATGGACAGATTAAGTATCACATTCAAACTGATCACATAGTAAGCTATGGAGTAATAAATACCTTACAGAATGACAACAAAGCAGTCTGGCAGTCATACCATAAAATCCAGATACACAAATTTCTCCTTCAACGAGAGCTTTAGTGATGATGTCATTTGACATCATTTGGACATCTGATGAACACCAGCCAACATATGGTTAAAAAAACAACTCTGGGTGCTTTCTCCGAGATCAGTTGCTGTTACAGACTTGTGGACATGATGCTGGGTTGGATGATGTGGTTGAGAGTTGAGATTAATCTCCCTGAAAGCTCAGGGTCTGGCACAGAGTGCAGATGGTGAAGAACAGGTATGGATGACATACGTGACACACCTGCTTGTCAGCTGGGTTACCAATGAGTGTAAGGGTGCTGGATCCGCAAGGTTATATATACATTTCAACTCTTTATTATCTCTACTAGTAGACTATGTGTCACTTGTGTCTTTTCTTGCTAGTTCATCAATGTACATATAGGGTGAGAAAGACAGGTGAAAAGTGCTCAGAAACTGACAAGCTTCATCCAATAAAATGAATAAATACAATGAGATACAGAACTCCCTCCGATACCACACACTAAATATTTCCTATCAGAGCTAATGCTATGTACACATGAACATGGTACACCATTCACAAAAAGCTCTGGACCACCTGACACTTGCTACTCTTCAAGAACGGGATGGCAGAATATTTTTATCAAATATCATCGCACCCAGCCTGCTTATGCATGCAGAATTTTGGGTCCCTTAGAGAGTGAATCTGATTAACTCATGGCAAGGAAAACTGGTGAGGTTTCACCAGCTATTTCAATGCATAGAAAAGAATAACGAGACCAGTGATTATGTTTGGATGTATTTGGTCTATATGATGTGGTCTTCTCAATCACTAAAATAGGTCACGTGGCCTCTACATGTATATTCTACGTGCATCATGTTCCAACTATCACGTAGATAGAAGTCATGCACTGCCTTCAAAATAACAAAGAATTGTAGTCTAAACACTTGGCTCAGAAATGATGCTAGGTCCAAACCAATAGGGAATACCATCTCAGAATAGACAATCTTCAGAAAGATTCATGGACAAAAGCAAATGAATTTGCAGAGACATCAGATGGTCCTTCACTTTTTATGACAAGTATAAGCAAAATAAAAATCACAGGAGTTCTACACCTGATATGATTCACACAGTATGACATAGACAGAGACAATCCCTTTTCATCTCAGTATCCAAATACATAAGGTCTGACAAATTCTCCTGTCAGCTTGCCACTGCCGAAGGCAATTATTTAAGCTCAACACAAAACCTGTCTAGATTTCAGAGCCTGTTCTAGGTTTGTTCTAGAATGGTAGGCAAGCCAAGAGTGTGGAATTTGTCATCCCTGTCTACCACCCCAAGATCACAATGAGCTACTGCCACCAGTAAAATCACCTGTCCCCTTCCATATTGTCCGACGCCAGCACAAAGACATCTGAGCTGTTACTTTCTATACTGAATTTCCTCAGAGCATCCTTAGCTGAGCCTGGGACATTGTCACTGGCACTCACATTGCTTAGCTGGTGGGATTTTTTTTTTTCGTCTGGAGCTTTGGGTTTGGTTGGTGTCTGTGCGGGTGCCTGCCCAGCAGCTGCCATGCCATCTAAAGGAACATTTTCATTCTGAACATCTGAGCCTTCCCCGTCTCCATCTACTTTCTTCTTTCTGTCCATGCGGCGCCTGCGCCTTGCCCGGGCCTTCTCTAGCTTGGGCAGCACAACCTCATTCCCAGAGTCCATACCTTGAACTTCACTCCAAGTTTGACCTTGGCCCTGTCCTTGGGCAGGAGCCGAAGCCGGAGCTGGAGCTGGTGCTGCTGGAGCAGTTTGTGCCACTGGTTTCTTGACTACTTTAGCCTGGCCTGGAGTCCCTGCTGCCGACTGGGCTGGGGCTGGTGCCCTAATTGAGGGTGAGGCTTGTGGGGCCTGGATTGTCCGTCCCTGTGGTATGGTTGGTCCAGCTGGTCTGGCAGTCTGGTTGAGAGTGACTGAAGTACGGATGGGCGGAGGAGCTCCAGGCAAGGGCAAAGTCACCGTGGGACTTTCCAGAATGATGAAGTTGGTCATGCCACCGTCTACACTGCGCTGCTGTTTGACCGGGCTAGTATTAGCCACCGGCTGTTTGGGTGTGTTGCTGCCCAAAGAGTGCTGGTGGGTCAGGTTCTTGGAGATTGTTTGGGCATGAGACGGGAAGCCCGCGACTCCTGGCTTGCTGCTAGAGGGAGGGGTGCTTGGAGCAGATCCTGGAGGAGTCACTACAATCTGTGAGGAAAAACTAAGGGGGGCTGGAAAGATACGTCCCACAGCCACACTGGGTGCTGGCTTTGGGGCAACCTGTGTGCTCTGGGTTGTGATCTTGGACTGTGATGTAGGGGTGATGGAAGCAGTGACAGTGGTGTCTGGCTCTGCATTGGCATCATCCATATCCACGCTAAGATCAGCTGTTGAGTCAAAAGACCAGGTGCTTGTGATGGAAGTGGGGGTGTCACAGAACTGGTTGGCATCAATTGCTTTGTCCTGGGTTGGAATTGGTGGGTAGAAATTGTCTGGAGTCTGGGTGCTTTTCTCCATGAAGATTCTGGTCACCCGATCTTGCTGAGTCTGTGTCTCCTGTGTGTTCTTGTCCTTGTTGGGAAATTTCATATCTGGCAGAGTGAGTGACTTAGCATCAGATTTTTCTGCTGCCAACTTCTCCTGCAGCTTGGCATCTTTCTCTTTCTCTGCCTCTGCAATCTCATGAGCTGGTCGCCGTACATATGTGGACTTGGGGACAAATTCAGAGGCACTTGGATTCAGAACAGAGCCAGTGATGTCTCCAACCTTCAGAGAAATCGGGGCATCAAAAACTTCATCGTCGAAAGAACTCTCTGAAGGTTTCTGTGCGGATGGTGGTGTCTTCTCCCTGAATTGTTTCTCCCTGCGCCTCCTCCTGGCAGTGACAGGAGCCTCTCCTTTGGACTCTGTTCTCTGTCTGGGTATAGGTCGATCCAACACACTTTTGGGTTGCTCCTCTGGTTCGTAATCTACATGCACGAGATCTCCATAGTCCATACTCTTGGCTTGTTTCATAGCCTCCTGGCGGGCTGCCCTCCTCCTGCTGACCACACTGCTAGGCTTGTCACCGGCCGGTGGTTTGGCAGTCTCCTCTTCCTTGGCTGTGGCCGTGGCCCCAGCTTCTTCCTTCTTCTTCTTGTCTTTGTCACCTTTGTCAACAGAATCCAAGGAATCTCCCAGTTCCTGGAACTCGCTCATGTCTGTGGGGTCCTCCATTGTGTGGTGCCTGCTCAGCTTGTTGAAGCGGCGACGCTTGGAATCAGCTGCAGCAAGACCAGAGTAGTCTCCATCGACTTCCTCCTTCTTCCTGTTCAGGCCCGTAGAGACACTGTCTGTGGCTCCCAAGCCTCCCTTCTTGACCGTGGCTTCTGCTTCCCTTTTCGACAACCCGCCTGGACCCAACCCTTCCCCTTCCCCCGACAGTACATTATTAGCAACAGCAGCTTTGTTAGTGGAAGATGGCACACCATCAGGCTGCAAAGAGGCTTCATTACTAGCAAGCTCATTCAGGTTAGTACTACTAGAGTTAGCAGATATATCAGATGGGCCAGTTTCTCGGGGGACACTCATCAAGGTATTTTCTCGCTCTTTGTGTCTTATCGACTCAAAAAAGGCGTGTCGGATAGCTTCTTTCAGTACAAGTCGCTGCTCGGGGACATACTCCAACATTTGCTCTATAATCTCCAGGATCTGTATATGATCCTGCCCTTTGTCTCTCAGATAATGCTGAGGAGAGATGGTGAGGCACTTTGGTTATACTTCTCTTCATAGCTGTCTTGAATTCTCCTCTTCTCTTTTTGTTTCATGCTTCCTTTCAAATGCCTTGTAAAAAAACATTCTTCTTTGAGATCCAAGCCCACACTATACTATGCCAGTCTATTAAATATCGGCATCAAGATAATAGAAACTTGATATGCTCTTCTCTTCATACAGATCTTTCCCAATCTTCGAATAAGTGCTACACAAGCAAAACCATTATGAATCCCACACTGTTTGTCAAAAAAGAAAAAAAAACAATCTCCCTACCAGTGTGTAAAATAAATGTCATGTAAAAAATTGTTTTGTGCACTTAACAACTAAATGCAACAATCCCTTCACACCCAATCCAATTATGTTTCATAAATACTAGAAGGTCATTTACCTAAAGCAGAATGCGATTTAAAAAAAAAAAAAGATACTTCATACAGTATATTTGTTAAAAACCACTGAAAAAACGGACATGAGAAACACACGATGCAAATCTCAGCAAGAACAATAGATAGTCAAGTATCCACAGGACTGCAAGACATTTGTTAGGTACAATGGTTGTTAAGAAAGTCTCAGACTAGAGCCATGTCACTAGTAGCCGCAAACTCATGTGGGCAGGAAACTACATACCAATCCATGCTGCAATCATCATGTAACCATAAGAACACTAAAGATGCTAAATGATTCAATTTGCAGATTCTTTCCGTCGGAATCCTATTAAAGATGCCAATGATAAAAACAGCGTCTTGATGATCAGTGACACTTTCCAATTGATTATATCAACCCTCCATGTTTTTGTTTAAAAGGTGTGTATTGGTTCCCATGTCCAGCATTAAGTTACTTCCTGTGAACACACTCTCTCTGCGGTCCCATTTTATGTTCCCTCCATGTATGTTCCCAAAGGATTATGATGCTCTCAATCTGCAGTTATAAGGCGGTTCTGGTGAATTTATTTTCTAAACATGTTAAGGTTCTAGTTTATGCAAGATCTCTCCCTGAAATCCATTCCTTCTTCAAATCTTGATGTATGGGGCAGGCTTTTGTATGAACACTGTTCATGATCTCACTGAAGAAAGGTCCCAACATTTCAAGAATCAGCTTTTGCTTCCACAAAAAAGAATATCTGATGCAATATTTTCTCTTGCAGTCTTGATTTTAAAAAAATTCATTCACATTTAAACAGTTTAAATGATTAAAAAAATTTCGGACGAAATATTTCCTAAAGTCTATATGAAACAAAGACTAAAAACTTTCCCATTTTAAGAAATATTTTTTTTTCAAACAAGAAACTTTTGAACAGATCATAGGATTCTGAGGTCTAAAAACCCATAAAAATCAGATATCCTTAACTTGGTGTTAATTTTATAAAAATATGTTGTAAGGACCCCAATACTGCCCCAAATTTTCAGAGTTTGAACAGTTTATTTCACTTGCTCTACAGTGGAAACTCCTGACAGAAACACAGGACGATGCAATGGAAGGGAACTTAGGCCAAGAGATTCAGTTGTTGAACTAATGGTAACATGGATGGGGGAACCATGAGATGCGGAAAGGGGATGGAGTGGGTACGCAAGGCTGTGGATAGCACACTGAACTAGGTGGGGACATGGGGAAGGGCGGCTCGAGGGCGCAGGATGTGAAGAGTATAGGGCATATACAGAAAAACCCCTTTTACATATATTTGGTTGAATCTTTTGGTTCAGTATAATCCGCTGGCAAAATTACCTTGGAACCACAGCATGACACACCCTCTTTCATTAGTTGACGTTTTTTTTCTAAGATTCCCATCGGTAATGCCTGGTTTAATGAAAGGTCAAAATCACAACAGTCTTGGGAAGAGAATTTTTCCTCTGACTGCAATCCATGCATGAGCTCACTTGCTGAAACGCAGTGGTGAACAGCGACGAGTTCACTTACCTCTGAGATTGGTCACTGTGCCTCACATGACCACGAGAATGAGACTCACTCAAATGCACATACTCATTCACTCCCTCTGACATACAACAGCCACTTACATTTTCCCATCCTGGTATTTGAAGTTCTATAACTAATCTATTTCAAGACCTGACTTTTTTTAAAAAGAAAAATGTACCAGCTTAGCAATTAATCTAAGTGACTTTCTCCTCTTTCCGGGAAAACTCAGGTGCTATTTACTGCTTCCAGGTAAACTGAGGCAACAGACAAAAAGGGTCTGCCAGTGATAAAGGAGTGCTGGCTCTGTGTAAATAGAAGTAGAAATAGTAGTGCTAAAGAAAACAGACCATAGACTGAATAAATTCACTCACTGGGCTGACGGCCTGCGTAACTATTGTTGTATCAACTGTAAGTTTCAGTGGTTCTAACTTCACCCTCAGCCTGACATTTCACATATTTAAATACCACACATATCTACAATGAAGTCATGGAAAATAGATTTTAATCTTGTAAATTTTGTTTTCTGCATTGCGCTTTCTCCATATGGAAAATAAGATTAGTTTTGAGTTAATTCCAACTCATAGTCCGAATTTTAAAAGTGAAATTTTGATTCTCATCAGTTTAATTCAGAATTAATTTTTGTAACAGGATGGCTCTAGTTACGGCAGACAGGGTCATAAGAAAGAATGAAAGACAAAATATGTTGAAGCAACCTTACCCGTAGTGGTTTACATGTGTCTCTGACATATCTTCCTGCAGACGATTTTTCATCCCAGTCCAGGGATCCTCGGTAGAAATACTTCTGTTTCCTTCTCACACACAACCAACCATGCACGCAGCCAAGTGGAACAGCCAAACCACAACAAGGTGGTGATGGCCGGGGTGACACCAGACCAGGTGGTGAAGATGGTGGTAGTAGGTGGTGATGATGATGATGGTGGTGGTAGTGGCCGCATTCAAGGGGGCAGACATTGCAAAACCGCAACACAATCGAGTGGACCAGGGCAAAAATAAAGGGAAGAAAAGACAAAACGGAAACCAAACTGAGAGCTGCGGCCAAATACATGCATGCATTTTATCTGTTAACAAACTGCCCACATTACATGTTACAGGAAGGAGAAGAATCCTGTGTTTTCATGCTTTACTTGTTTGATTTTCAACTTTAAAAGACCACGCTGGCATACACATTAGGGCAAAGCCACCAGCCTCTTTCCTGGACTATATCTCTGCAACTGGGAACTAAAGAAAGGACTTGCACTTCTATTTATTCACGCTTATGACTGCATCCTGTTGCTTAATTTTGGAGTGGGCTAAAAAGGTGAAATGCTACAGTAAAGCAATGAAACACAGGATCTATTCTCCAACCCATAACAATGGTGCATAAATGAAGGCTAAAAGAAAAAAGAGCTGTACTCCCTTGCTGGCTGTTCACCGGTGGAGAGATCCTGGGCTCTGAAACCAAGGACTACAAACAAAGCTGTTAACATGGACTAATTGCAACTACAACACATGCACTCAGCCATGCTGACATTCACAGCAAAGTCTGAAGCACTTCACCTCATCCATGGTCCAACTTAGGCTGTAAATGGCCCGTGATGATTTAATACCAGAAAAATATGGGACTTCCACCTGTCACTGCAGAATGCTTAACTCTCAGTGCTGCAACAACTACTACTGTTATTAAGAACAGAAGTAATACTTTAGTCCTGTGGTCCACAAAGACACCATGTAGCGGAAGTTTTCTGTCCTTGCATACTACAAGCTTCTTTTTCACTGATCCACATTACTTCAAGACAAACTGTCCAATGTTGCCTTGTTGCTCTCATTTTTTGTCTGTTAAAATAAACTGTACAACATTCAGAGTTCAAAACCTGTAAGTGATGGCCCTGGGGCAAGTCAATGTGGAAGAAGGGAGGGGGGATCCTGGCTTTTGACCTTGCAATGGTTGCTTCTTATGTCTTTTTATATGTGTTTGTTGTTATTCCTTTGCCATTCCAGCATTGCTACAGTGACAGCTATTTACAGGCTTTCCTTGTTTCTTTGCCCATTCTCTTCTTGCCTGTGTCTTTGCCTTCTCACTGGCAGACATTCCCCTATGAAACATGCACCTGGCTTAGTTTTGACCCTTTTTCAATAAGCCCATGATTAGCACAAGAAGTGCACGTTAGTGAGCTGGATATAACTTAATAGGATTGACGATAGATTCCTCAACACTAGATGGCTAGACACCAGCAACCCATACAATGCTCTTGCTGCATGACTCAATTTCTCCGTCTTATATTTCACCTCAGAGTTTGCCGCTCCCCAGGCTATAAGGCAGTGAGTTTTCCCCGAGCGTTTTTAAGGATGCCAACAACATGTCGAAAAATATATGATACTTGCTTTCAAAGTGAGGACTGATAAAATGCTTGTTTAACAAGGGTTAACATTAAATATTGACTTAATTTATCACCATGTTGTCCCTGTATCTCCTACCGAAATCCCTGGCTGAACCATGGACTGTTGAGCAGCTAGCAGACATAGTAACATGTAGAATCAGCCAGCCACGGCACAGCGTAGACCACCATCATGCATAATGTGACTACAGCAATGCTACAGTCAAACACTTCACTACTCTAGCACTCTAGCTCAAAATGGCTATCATGATACAGATCAATCAAGATACAACATCTAGGACAGCATTAGTCACAGGCAAGCTGAAAACAAGATTACATAGTTAAAAAAGCCCAGAATGGATCTGTGTTATACTTGAGGCTTGGGACACCAATGAGACAACATAAAAACTACAGGCCAGCTTAAGGCCAGGCATGCGACGGTCTGACCATGAGCTTAATAGAATGTTGAGCGCATGTCGATGCATTAGCAAACTCACATAAAGGGGCTTGCAGTTCTCTCTGACGTAGCGGCCAGCTGAGGTGGTAGGGTCCCAGTCCAAGCGGCCGTGCCAGAAATAGTTTGTTCTATGTCGAGTGTGGGTTATAGCAGTGATTAGTCGAGGACACACACAACAAAAACAAGAACAATAGCAACTAATGTACAACCCACAGCCTGGCTGCATGTAGGCAGGACTGGAAATCAGGGTATGAGATGATAGATTCACTTCAACAGAAGGGAGCAATAACCACTAGTCGGCCATTTGTAAAGTGTTTGGTAAATTCCTGTAGAGCAGGGCACAATCCCAGTCTCTTGGTCTCATACTGCCGTTTATCCTTACATCAGTGTTAAGTGCTTACAGGAATGCACATTACAGGTTTGTCACAAAATATTAAAAAATGTTTTCGGAGACTTTTTCACAGCATTTCCGCTTAGCCTAACACTTTATCGGTGTTAAAAGAATACTAAAAACCATCACATCAAATTTTTGCCACATCAAATTTATCTGGTGTTCGACACATTTGAATGCTAGTCTATGCATATGATAGAAGTTCCGAAAAAAAATATCAACCATCAAGCCAACTCTTAAATTTTCCATGAGTGCTGGCCACTTTTTACAGATTCCAGAATTTTCCACATCTGGAACACAAATGGCAGTTTTCCTTGATACATATCTATCTAAATCTTCTGGGTCTGTGTCAGTACTGTCAATATGACTCATGTCTGATCTCTACATAGTGAGTCCCTTGAATAAAATCAGTTGACAAAACATAATAATTTGCGGACTGAACTATCCATGTAGGATGTTTATATTCTCCAAATGATAACATCGTAATTGTGCTGAGTAAAAGCCCTATGAGCAAATTTCAAATGTGATGGATGTTCTTTTCATAGCCTAAAGCTACAAGCTGACAAGAGTGGCAAGTGGAAAGTCTGAAGACGCTTTCCACTGTAAATGAAGCATAAAATAATTAATCTTTCATTATAATGTAGTAAGTGACACTTTTCAAAATACTCCATTCTGTTGAAGTGATTTGCATGTAGAAAAGTGAACACCAACAGTCAAAATAATAGCAATAATAAAGAAGATAGACTTATTCATTTGCAGTAATAAAGAAAATAGATATATTCATCTGTCAAACAAAATGCATGAAATATAAATAAACTCAAGAAATACTGACACCTCAAAGACCAGAAAAAAAGACACCCTGTATATATTAACCATTACAAGACTACATCAAATTCTCCCTTCACCCCACCTTCCATGCCCAAAGCTACAATGCCCCTTCCTGGAGTGCAGCAGAAGCAAGTTAGCCTGAGCACAGAAACACTAGTGTGAATCTGAAGAATTTTTGCAGAATACCTCTCTCTTTGATCAGCATTCCATTTTATCTTCACCCAACGAAACTGAGTGATTTCAATGCCCAAACAGGACACTGGTACCCACCCACCAACAAACGTTCACCAATATCGAGAGATACTCACTTGGTCTTTTTGGTCATGCGGTATGGCATAGATCCCAGAATCCTTTCCATCATGGCCAGGTGTTCTTTGTTGTCATGCGTCTGAAAGCAAACAAGCCAAATTGCCTTGGTAGGTAGGCACAGTGTGGGTAGATGTGTCTGTACAGTATGATCTAAACAATTTCTCAATCATACTCTATCTATTCAAAGAAATAAACGATGGGTTCACCCACCTGGCATCGAAGTGGTCAGCTGAATGCTTACACAGCAAATATGGTTTGATAAACTGCCATGGCCAAGTGCTCCCAAGGGAAGTTTAGGTGATTATAAATGGAGGAGTTAATTCTCATGACCTGTCACTTTTCTGTTTATCTCAGTGACACTTAGAGCTTGCCTGGGCCCTAGGCCACTACCCCAGTATCGTGTCAGCTATCTGCAGCAAGTGGACAGCCTTGTAAGTATCTCCACTTTACAAACTTACTTATTTGGTACCATAATACTTCTCAAATAATTTTCACTGGTTTCTACTGAATGAAATGGAAGAGGCTGCTTACCCTGCAGGCAAACTCTAACAAGGCTAATAATTACTATGGGAACAAAAAAACAAAAAATGCCAAAACTTACGATCTGAAAACAATTTCTAAATAGTTCACTGAAGACAAACACTCACTGAGCAAAAGCATCTATCAAAAAAATATATCAATACTCGCACAAAACTGACTTGTCCCTAATGACAATCCCGTATATTTGCTAGAGAGGGGTATGTTTGCTAAATTTCTTTCATTCCTGTTGTGTTTGCAAAAGACTGTGGAAAAGGATTCTCCAATTACTGGTTATTCTAAAATTATGACTGCCATATTTTTTCTTTTTAATGGAATGATCACTTACAGGCACATTAAAGATATCACTTCTCAGCAGCTCTTCCAATTTCATCTAACTTGCTTAAACCAACAAATGATTGTTTAGTAATGAGACAGAATCTCCTAATCCTAACACAGCAAGAGATACAAAGGCTTTTATAAGTACAGAGTTCATTTTCCCATTTCAGTGTAAAGACTAGTCTCACATAACAGCTTCTGGAAAACGGTGACTGAAATCAAGGCCACAATATCATCATGTCGACTCCATCAGACACCAAATTCTTTGCAAGCTTGAAATAATATTATAGTGTCCTTAACTGAAACAGTGTGTAGGAATATTGTAATGTCCTTACCTGGAAGAGTGTGTAGCCCGTGTAAAGCTCGAACATGATACAACCAATACTCCATACATCGCAGGGTTGGGCCCATCCCAGTTCTGAAATACAAAGAAAGCAATCATGTAAAATACATTCATCTACTACCACTGTGGTAGTTACAGTAACAGACTGATAAATATGGTGAGTTCTTTGAGGGATGAGGCCACGGGACTGGTTTCTTTAGAGACAATCCTAAAATGTTTAGAATAAAGCAGATTCTTTGCAACAAGAGCTCCTAAAACCCGAAACACCCCATCCCTTCCTAAGTCCAGTGGTTGCCAGACAAAGAATTAATATCATTATTGGTTCCAAGTAGTGACTAGATATGTAATGTCAGCTATCTTGTGTGATCAGAATCAATCTCATTCCTAAACAAAACACAAACCCTACTGTGCAGACTTCCCCTTGGGTTTGTTCCTAAGATGGTTACTGGGACGAGCTCACAGCCAATTTATTGAAATATAATGATGAAAAACCTGTCCTCGTTAATATAAATTGCTTGGCTATCAATTAATTTATGATTTATCAAACCACTATTAAGTACAAACAACTTTGTATCTTAATGTAATTATGACCATACTGATCTTCAACAACCCTAGATGTGTACTGTATTATTTTTCCCTTCCCAGCACACTGACAATAAATTTGAAAGCCATCAAAATTTGCCAAAATATCAACACGGGACTTTACTGTAGTTAATGTAGCTGTAGCTAAGAGTAAACAAAGCACATATGCACCACCTTATGATTTATGAAGGCAGGTTTGCTGTAGCTTTAAAGTGTGTAATCATGTTACCTAATATAACTTCTGGGGCGCGATAATGGCGAGTAGAGACGATGGTGCTATGATGTTCATGGTCAAACGTGGCTGACCCAAAGTCAATCAGTTTGATGTCTGTGTTCTTCACACGGCGTTCCTCTCTTTTCTGAAACAATTAAAAAGCAAATCTCTGTCAGTGGAATCAACATCTTTAAACATAGCTCTTTAATCAAATCCATTTAACTATTCAATTGTCTCATAATGCATTTTTTTAAATCATCATTAAGAAAACGGATATTGTGAATTTACATCACAGAAGAACACTTTTTTCACGATCAGTGCTCCCAAAGATTCTTCTACAGTGTAACTACATCTAACTGGCCAACATGGCCATGACCAGACTCCTTTACACTGGCAGGATTGTAATGTTACTAGAACTGAGACAATGTTGTCCTTTGTTGTATCACAAACATTTATGAAAAACAATGAATTCATCTCTTTTATACTATCAAAAATGTGATTTCATAAAGTTAAAAAGATGACCTTAACTTAGGAAAGTTTTCCAAAGTCTAAAAATTGAATACTGGTGTTTGTTAATGTTACATACCAAGGTATCAACCAACTGAATCCTTACCTTCTTAGGATTGAAGTAGGTGTCAAATTCTGAGTTGACAAACAAAATGTTTTCAGGTTTGAGGTCTGTATGGGTCAGCTGATTCTCATGTAGAACTGAAATATATGAACATGTAAGATGGAAGGGCAATGTAGTCATAAATGATGGTGGCTTTGATGTGGAAATAGAACATAAACTCTTTGGGAAGCCAATAAAAATTATTTCCCTCTCCCAGAAAGATGAAGCAACAATTAGAATTGCTTAGGACTAAGCAAATTTCAAAAGTTTCATTTACACAGAAGTTCTGAAACACCAGGAACTGAAGCAAGCCTTGTGAACAGGCTACCTAATTCGGCATCGGAAACAAATGAAGCAAAAACAAATAAATAAAAAAAAAACAAACGAAGCAAACACATATACAGTGAGATGAAAGCAAATAATTGGGAGGTAGGGAAGGGGGAGAGAAGGCAAACAGAAGGGGAAAGAGAGAGATGGGGGACAGAGAAGAGATAGGAAGAGAGAATGGACAGGAAAGGGGGGAGGGAGGGAGGAAGGGGGAGAAAGAGAGAGAGAGCAAGAGTGGAAAGACAAACACAGGAGAGAGACAGAAAGAAAGAAAAATAAAAAGAAACAGAAAGCAAGGAAGACAGAGAAAGAGAATGAGATGCACTGAACTCCTTGCATATTTTAACAACACTTACAGTTAACAGCATAGCACAGCTGGTATGATATGTGTCGAACTTGTTCCAGTGTGTAGGGAACATAGTTATTTTCTTTCTGTTATAGGGAAAGAATAAAACAATCAGTGGTGTGAGTATACATGAAACACTACAACCAGTTTTTCCCCTGGACCATACTGGGGACAATGGCAATGTTGTCGTAACAATCACATTATCTAACCTCCATTAAGTTAATGAGATTGTTTAAGAACCCACTACTGAATGTGAAACTTTACATTACATGAAGTCTTTAACCATATGTTTTTTGTTTTCCAAGTCACCAGAGATGCCCTTCAAAAAAACCAGACAAAGTTTGGATAAACAAAGAATAATATCCACTGTCAACTTATTAATGTAATCTGCATTCTGTGCAAAAGAAACAGATATGTGCCCCTTTCCCAAAAATAAATATGTGCTAACATTTGGCTAAACTTATTATGATTCACCAGCTCTCAGCTCTAATTAATTAAATTAAATCCCCCTCACCCCACCCCTTGCTGTAAGTGTAGTGTAAAAATGCTTACTAAAAAGTCAAAGACGCTGAGCCCGAGCATATCAAAGGCGATACACATGTGTCCATGGTAGTCAAACCAGTCCATCATTTGAACACAGAGGCTGAAAAAGATATAATTATATATGGAGTTATAGACAAACGATCCACTGAAACTCTATATGAGTTTCAAAGGCTAACTTCACTAACAGTCACAATGGAATTGCAAAAAAGCATCTATTTGAATCTTCATAGGCCAGTTTCATTAACAGTCAACATAGAATTGAAAAAAGCAACAGCTGTATCGCCATCAGACTTTACTTCAGTATCTTCAAAGGCCAATTTCACTAACATTCAACACAGAATTGAAAAAAAAAACAAAACATCAGCTATACCACCATCAGACTCTACTAGCCCATTCAGTCCTACTCTGTCTCCCAAACAATTCTCTTCCTAACCTCTTCCAAATTATTACAAACTGAATCAAGCACCTCTCCCATCAGTCTTTCATTCACTGACCACCTCCCATCTTCTTCTTTATCTTCCCACAAAACAGCTATACAAATGGCCCTCATTTTCCACTAGCTTCAGTAAATAGTTTCCTCACTATTTTCCTGCAGGATCTTTCTCCCTGAGCTTCTCCAGGACATTAATCTCCAGCTTGGCAGCTTCCCTGTACTTCTCCACATTCTTGATGATCTTCAGGGCCAGCCGGTCAGGGTTTCTGCAAAAACACAAGTACAAAACATTGGGTTATTACAGTTATTATACATCTGTCCATGTTCTTCGACATCACAGAACTCTACTAAAGCCACAATCTTCATGGCAAGTCAGTGCATTCACTAGAAGCTTTCTCCATCACTATCACTGCATGGCCTAAAGTGTCAGTGAACTGACCCCACAGCAAAAGTGATATCTTCACAGTCAACTTATCCATATCTCTCTCAATACAGAATAACACGCAGACACCAAGTCTCACTATAATCATCTTGAGGCATATCAGGGCAACCTGCATGAACCCTACCACTAGAAACAAGATGTGAATGAACAAATAGAGGCTGATTAATTTCATCAGACTGCTGTGAAGGGATCACTATCATCTCTAAGCTACAACCCAAGAGCAGTGAGTTTTCTACCCGATGACTTGCCTTTCTTCAAATTTAGTGACAGCTTGGATCCCAATGATTTAACTCTACAGTTAGGCTGGAATGGAAGATAATTATCAAGAATGAACAGGAGAGAGAGTACATCAATTTTGTTTTGAATTCACAACACGTCTGAATCTCTGGTGTGCTAAGTACCAAACTGTCCTTAGCTGACAACTCAAGGATGGCAAAAGTGGTAGCTAAATTTTCAGAAACCCAAATCAACACAAGAGTATATTCAGTATATGTGAAGTTGCTTGTCACATATTCTATTTTTTTTTATCTTAATACATGCCCTATTTGCAGAATAATTTTTTGGGGTTTTTCCAAAAATTTTCCAAGTCTACTTTCCCTGTAACTCTAAATCATCTACAGATAACATGAGAAAGTACATGGGCTGATACAAAGTGCTGGACATGCAAATACCGCTGAACACTGCTTGCAGCCACCACAGGTGGCGCATGTATGCATAAACAGCCAAGACAACTTGGATCGTAGGTTCTTCAAACATGATGGGAGGCTGGTCTAGACTAATGTGTGAACTGCATTAATGGAAGGGGAGGGGAGAAGGGTGATGACAGATTTTGATGAGAGCAAGGGAGATGCACATCACTGGAGTGCTTTGTTTACTGCTGTTCTTAATGTTAGCACCACAAAGGATGCATTCACTGAGAGTCTAGGCTGGAAGAAGGGCAGAGGTTATGAGATGGATGGGAGAGTGTGAAAATAAAGGAAAAAGATGCTATGGTAAGTTAGATAATTAACAGGAAGCAAGGTAATGAAAGGCATTCTCTATGAAAGCTTTTGAAACATGAACTGTATACAAATGTATGCAACCTAAACACTTAGTCTTAACTTGTCTCAACCACATCAACGCAATCACATAATAATACATGTATTGTCACGCTGTGTGTTTCAGGTAAATGAAATTTGTGATATGTCTGCATAGGCCAACCCGTGTGACTAGAAAAACTTTTTTTATTGTTTTTGGATTAATCACAAGAATTCAAAGGGAGTTTCAATTTCTTGAGTTAAAAATATAAAGCTCTGCCATTCTCACAATTTAAAGACTATCACACACTCCTGTGGGTTTGGCTCTGAATTGGGTGATTTACACTGTGTTCTTGGAAAAGACGCTCAACTCCCGACTTCACTCAAGTGCAAATAGTAAACAGTTTTAGAACTGAGGGGACTAGGGCATGTATTGTGGTGACTATCAATTTCTCATAATATTGGAAGTTAAAGTGTATGATGTGTTCTACTCAAAGTGTATGTTTTAAGAATGAGATGTGTAACAATGTGAGGCACAATAACCCAATTTCATTTGGGAGAAAGAGAAAAAAAAAGGGGGGGGGNGGGGGGGGGGTGGTGGGGCGGGGGTGTCAATTTCATGATAGTGGAAAGTTGGTGTCACAGATTATTAGCCAGGAAGAAGGGCCAGGAAGTATCAAGAAAAAAAGAATTCTTGTTTTCTCCTTCACTGAAATCCCGGCCTCATTTCCTCTTTTTCTGCATGCCTGACATCAGGTTCATCCACCTCTCGCCCACAAATCATCACCATCTAGGCCTATAATACCTGTCAGTAACCAACATCCCTGGATTCCACAGAAAACAAAAACAACACAACCGTGGGCATTAGAACCCCAGGATTCAGCTGGGTCTGGCCTGAGAAACAGGAAGAAGGTTTCAGCTGCTACTGAAAGCCATACGGAGAAGAGTGAGGAAAGGACAAAGGTGTGATTTTTACAAGAACCAAGATCAAATTTTAGGCCCTACTGTCTTACTTGAAATGATACACTTTCTAAACATACTGATTTCACTGAGAGATGATCCAGTGAGTGAAATATAAGGGAAGACATTCAGCCTAACATATGGTTAAGACCTACATCTAACATATCATTCCCACCCACCCCTCCCTACAAAAACACACCAAAATTTCCAAGCCTTTGCAGGCAGAGACAAAATCTTAGCGAATTTAGATAAATGTACGAATGACAAAGTGTTTAGAAAAGATAAAGACAGAACAGAGTTAGGTTAGACATGGGCAAGAAGAAGAAACAGTGAAAGATAAAGAAATGTCCAATCACTGATAAGGTAAGAGGAGATTTTCTGAGTAATTATCAGTCTTAATTCTTAACTAGATTTTGAATAAATTCCTTGAATTAAGGTTGAGCTTTTAATTTTTCTGTTTTAAATGATAAGGTAAGAGGAGAGATGACATGAAAAGAGTCAGCCTAGTATCAATCTCATCTAGTTGGAACAGACATGGAGCACACGACAGAAGAGTGAAAAAAGGTCCAACACATGTCTCTGCCTAGCTCACAAAGAGAAAGACCTTAGAGACAAAGAAAATCAAAGAAAGGTGGTAAAAGAAAGAAAAGAAGAGGGTTAACCTCAGGTGATACTGATAGAGATTGAGTCTGTGTGAGAGAGGCCAAATGGATCCGAGGAAACTGAAATCCTGTGTCATACCTGGCATATGATGCAGACAGACGAGGTGAGAAAGAGATTAAAAGAAAGCAGACAGACTGACTGATCTCAGGCGCATACCCAGATCATAGCCTGGCTTGAAATGAAAAAAAGAATAAGGAGAAATGGGGTACATGCCAACAGAGAACATACAAATGCCAGGATTTATGAAAAACAACAGGTTACAGAAGTTTGTGAGCAAAGAAAAGCAGCTCATTAGTTCCTCATCCAGGTTTCTGTTTTCACCTTACAAAACAAATGATCTAACATTGGTTCAAAGATCCTCCCTTCCACAAACCCCCCACCCTAATCTTATTTTGCTACCTGCATAGCTTAGAAACGCAATGCAAATATCCAGACAGCCGACTATTTCATTCTCCCTAAGACTCACTGCAGAAAATGCCAAGCCTTCCCACATCTTCCTCCTCCTCACATTCTTGTGGCAAGGGCAGCCAGCCCTGTAACTACATTTACTCTGGGATCCTGATTGCTCAAGTCACTCTTTTAACTAGATAACGAAATGCAGATGATTGTTGTTCCCGTAGTTGCCCATTCGATGAACAATAAATTCAGCATTAACAAAAGTTCCTAACTACTAAATCATTGTTCAAAGTATCAACATGACTAGGCATGAATTAAAATATATTGCTTATAAGGCGAATAAAGGTGTACACATATTTTGATTTTGTTTCATTCAAGAATGTAAGGGCAGAGACCAAAAAATGCTGCCCACCGCTTTTTCATATCAACTGGACTGCATTGCTGAAGTTCTGATATGAATGCAGATCTTTACTCAGGAAGGTTCTGACAGGTATGTCCTTATCTTCTTACCATGATAAACATCATAAGACATCTCTATGAAAAAAAAAAAAAATTCTAACTAAAACCTTAAGACCAGATTGACCTGCCCCCCTTTCAGCTCATCTTGTTAAAAAGACAACAACTAGATACTGCATGTATAACTGTAAAAATTGTTTTTGGTGCCAAGTTTACTCCTGTTCTTGTTCAAGCCAATAGAGATCTGCTAGAATAATCATCTAACCTAAAAGAAGATTCCTCAAGACAAATATTATTTTCTTTAGAAAGCTTCCAGGCAAAAAGATTGTAAGGTGCACAAAACTGTGAATGTGCATGAGAAATGAAGAGACTCCAGCAGTTCATTCTGTGGCCCAGGGTGCTATGTCTCTGAACTACACAAACCAACCAGGCAAAGCCTGTACAAGGAGGTCATTAAAAAAAAAAAGAAGAAAATCTCATTTCTAAGCTGTGTCAATGTTAAGTATGGTCAGAATATCATCAAAATTTCACAATAGAGTATCCAGCTGGTCACACTGCCAGATCAATTCTGTAACTCTTCTAAAGTGTTAGAACCCTCTCAGAGCTTCAGATCAAACTGTTATGTCATCTCATTTGGGGCAAACTAAAACACATGACAACCAACTGAATGAGGAGAGAATGATGCATGATAGGATCCCATTACACCATAAGATATAAATAATTATCTGCTCAACTATAACAGAAATCTTTAGTGCCCAGAATAGCTATGACATGGAAACTAGGTCAGCATTTTGTAAAGACAGTAAAGTGCTGCTAAAAATAAATCTTAGCTCCTAAAATTTGTAACAAACCCCTGAAAACAAAGAATCAGTTCAACTTAAAAATACAGTGGATTAATTCAAAGTTATTTCAAGGCAGATCTTTCCACAATATTCTTTTTTGTCAAGAAAACTAGTCACAGATTTTCCATCTTTTATTTCTCAAAATCAAACCTTGCTCTGAAATCAGTGTGGGAGAAAAAGAAAGACAAAGACTAAAAGAGACAGAGGAGGAAAGCTACTGGACCAGTCTTTTTGAGCATGTGTTGGAACTGGATAACCAATGTGCCAACTGGCACTAGATCTCTATGACCACTTCACAACACAGTGGCAGTAATGCACTATCTCCAGCGTGCAGGGCAGTGATTATCTCCAGATCTATCAGGAGTATCTCCAGTCCTTGCCCTGTTTGCCCAAGTGTGAGCGAGGTCCTGGTCTGATTACAACATAAAGGGTTCTGGCACAGCTGGGTCAGGCTGTATTTCACTACAGCCACAGTGTGCAGCCACAGGGGAACAGCTTACAGAACAAAGAAATCCTCTACAACCTACTTTGGGCTACTAATGACACAAAAATGACAACCCAGAGAGAAAGAAAGCAATGAGAAAGGTTGGACATCTACACAGAAGAGAAATAAGATAAACTGATGGAGAGAATGAGAAACAGAGTGAGACAGAAGATGAAAACAGCTAAGAAAGATAGAACAAAGAGAAGCATCCTTATAACTTATAGAAGATATAACAAAGAGGAACAAAAAAGGGAGGTAAGAAGGCGCAAACAATGAAGAGCTGATGAAGAGGCAGGTAGAGAGCAGGTGATAAATGCAGGAGGGGCGTATGTTTTGAGCTGTTAGAATAGACTAGTCTGGCTCACAGATGCTATGGGATGGGAAATCTCGGCAAAGGCCTAAGGTAACAAGATAAGGAGAGGAAAGAGGGAAGGAAGGCCTACAGGTAACCAAAGAATGGGGGAAGATTCAGTGGGGGAAGGAGAGGAAGGGAGTGAAAAAATCAGTGAGGAAGGCGCAGGTAAATGAGCGAGTCTAGAAAGGTGAGTAGGCGTGTCACAGAAATAGACTCAGCAGGCTGGGTTCCCTGGCAAGGTACCAACCCTCTACCTCGGTTATTTCATCTCTCTTGACTGAGGAGCGGCACATTTGTTTCTGCAAACAACTGTGCTCTCTGACATAATAGCTCTACCTGACTCACTTGGCTCCTAATTCCCAACTTTCTTGGCTAATTTGCCACTTACACCCCTTCACAGTGTTATTCATACACACTAGTCCACACTAGATGTGTTGTAAAAAATCTTTGATGATCACAGATATCAGCAATCCAACAATGACAAACATGTCCATCTATCTTATGGGGGGGACAATCTTTAGGGGATGTCCAGCTAATGTACCAGGACATGGAAAATCTGATATAGGGACAGGAATAAAAAAATGCCAGTATTCTAAGGCCAATAGATTTTAGTTGACCAAAATTTTTAGGTTTGCCAAAATATGTGGATTTCTATTTTCAAACTTTTCAATGACACCTTTCTTCTACTGATAATATGCTTCTATGCCAATACTCTTTTCATGATTTCACTGAAAACTCTTAAAATGCTAGCTTTGTCTCAAGCAAAGACAGGATGTATGATATAAGGCGAAAACCAGTTAAATGTGCCTTTTCTTTTTTTTTTTTTGCTCTGATAGCCCAATGTTTCCCTTAAATTCAGAACTCTATAAATTCTCATCGGTGGCATTTTCACATCTCTGATTAGACTCCACTGCATGCATCAAAACCTTGAGAACTTGAACGTCAGGGGACCAGTCTGCAAATTCTGAGTTTCTGAGGTGTTCAAGTTCATGAGCAAACTTGATGTAGGAAATGACTCAGTATTACAAGTACATGAAGTTTAAGATCCTGCTGAATTCTATTGTCAGGAAAAACAAACTAGAGTTACAGATGGAAAATGAAAAAACAACTTCAGGATATTCTAGAATTTTATAATTTAGCAGTCAGCGTGCAGCCTTGCCTCTTTGACTGAGGCAATCCCTTTCAACCATGACACCCTGTCCCTTCCATCATTCACAAGATACCTAGCGAAAGAAAACGTGTTGTGAACCTCTTTTTCATAACCCACCCTCCCCTCTCCCTATTCAAATGTGAGATATGCCTGGTGTGTGCAACTATAATTTCATCTCTGAGATCATTTCCAAGAACATGTTCATCAAAGAATCACTAGACTACAAGAAACTGGTGCACTCAACAGGAATGCTACCTCAGGGCCTAAGAAAATCTTGATAACATATCTACATGACAGAAAAAGAACAACAACACATCAAATAGGAGGCATGCAGAACCTGGCTTCCACAAACTGGCTTTCAATCTAGAGAAATGATAATCCAGTGAAACAAGGTAACTACACTGATTGAAAAGTGGCTGACAATCCATGTTGTTTAATATTTTTCTGAGCAGTGATGCCACTTAGCAACATAATTACATTCTTCATATTGTTTCTTAGGACTGTGGATGCAAAGGTTTTTTTCTACATACATGTAGAGGAAGAGTGTCCAAGACCTGATCAGGAGCACACCTGGTGGTCTGCCTACCAGGCGGCAATTATCTACTGCTCAGAGCTTGGGGCAAATCCATAAGCCATCAGGGCACTAAATGTATTTTGATAAACTGCATCTGGCTTGCCACCCGTTGTTATCAGTTAGGGAATCTTGAGTATGGACCCGGGGTGGGGGAAGGGGGTGTGCAAGAAGCTAATGTACAGCCTCAAAAGCTGGGTAACAAAAGCTGAAAGTCTGCTGGTATATGTGACTACTAAATCTTCACTGCTGGAAAGAGAGTCCAACACTAATGACTGTTAACTTACTAAACTTCTGTGACTTAACATTTTGCCATCAAATACAAAATGCTCAAGGTAAGTATTGCATGGTGTATCTGAGGTGACCTTCAATGAGCAAAACAAGGCACAGCCATTCCAACACAACACACTAGCTCTGTAGTACCAGTCAGAGAAGAGTAGCAGATGTGTGAGTAAAGCCCCAGGTGAGAGCGAGTGAGTGAGTCATTAGAAAGATATGGGGCTATAGAGTATGCTGGCCTATTATGACACACAGCACCATCTGCAATCAGATTATACAGAACACTGAGGATGATTTGTCATACCACAGGCAAAGACTGCTTGGCCTCAGACTTATGTCACAGGGAGAGAGATGGGAGTATAAAAATCAATACTAAACAGGTGTTGCAGGATGGGTAATCAAATTTATCAGACTTCAAGAATTAGGATTTACAAATCTTGATAATTCCACTTATCACTTGCTGAAGAAATAAAAGGAAAAAGGACCAAAATATTTTGGTCCCATAAAAATATAGACTATGATTCCACAAAAAGAATCATTTTTAAAGCACAGCAAGCAGGGGAAGATCTGAAAGGCAATGAGAAAACAAGGCACTGAAGAGCAAAAGAACATGCCGATAGTGGATGCAAGATAACTAGGCTCAAAATAGAGAGGCTTTCTGCAAGACTGTCAAGAATGCTGCGCTTTGCAAAGGGCATGCCAAATGAAAGAAGAAGAAGATAACTAAAGTCAAACATGGACCTTGGGAGCTGAGCAAAGTACCGAGTGAACTGGGCTGTATGAGAAACAGAGATTTCTCTTGTGGTAGGCACATACCTGAATTTGAGTCTGAACTTCAGGTTCAGAATATTCATTTCATAAAGAGCCGATCAAAAGATCAATCAAAGCAAGGGTCTGCAAATGGGAATCACCTCCTCGTATGTAACTGAACAGAGTGATGATAAGACTGCGATCGATTAGATAATGCACCTATGCATAGCTTTTGTCTTCATCTTTAATTCAGAAGCATCCTGCTTTCAATTATTTCCCGCAATATTGCTGGCTGTTTTGGGTTTATCATAGATAACTTTTTTTTTTTGTGTGTGCAAAACTTTGGGATGCAAACAAGAATTCCAAAAACTGAATCTGATTTATAACCTGTTGGTGAGCATCCAAAATCATTTCCTGAAAAATGCATAACCGAAAAAACAAAAATGGCAAGATTAAAAGTGAGGAAAAACTACACACAGCTGCAGCAGCTAGATTCCCACTGTATCTGGTTACAGTAGGACTAAACCAACAGTGAAGAGCAAGTAAACTCCACTGGAGCTGGGTTATCTCCTACTTCTTGCCCCCTTTTCTTGTGCATTGGGGCATTCCGGCTTTTTTTTTTTTNACAGCTGCAGCAGCTAGATTCCCACTGTATCTGGTTACAGTAGGACTAAACCAACAGTAAAGAGCAAGTAAACTGCACTAGAGCTGGGTTATCTCCTACTTCTTGCCCCCTTTACTTGTGCATTGGGGTATTCCAGCTTTTTTTTTTTTTGAGAGGGGGGGTGGGGGAAAGGAAGGAGTAAGAATATTTCTTCATAGGGTCAAATGATATGAGCAGCTGTGATAAGAACTTGATACTAAGCATGAAGGAGGCTTATCAAAGCTAGGAAGCTCCTGTATAAATGGAGGCCAGCATCACGGTAGACACAGGAACGGCAGAATTGGTTTGGGTTGGATTTTTTTTTTCTCCCTGCAACCTCAGAGAGTAAAAACACACCCAATATCTTTCTAAGGTCTCCCAACAAAAGGATTATCTCTGCAAAAAATGTTCAAAGGTAATTTAAATAATTATTTAATTAAAGGTAGCTCTTCTATAACAAAATTCTTGTCTGATTTTAAGTACATGTATCAGATTATTATTAATTAAGGAGCATTTAAGGATGAGTACTGTCACAAGAATGCAGAGTGATTTTGATGGGAAAATACAGATAAGACCTTTTACTGCACGAATTTAAGCTTTACACACTTCCTCTGTGCCTGTGTGTTTAAATATAGAATGTACCTTATCCGTAGTTTTTCTTTGACACACAAAATATGCACTAGGTGACCCCGCCCCCTCCTCCAAAAAAACCCAAAAAACAACAAAATGAAAATCTTAATTAATTTTAAAATTGAATAACTTAAAAAAGTCTAAACCTGTACAATTAAAGTTTGGCACATTTTAGCAGATGAATATTGTCTGTTATCATTGCAAATTTCATACAAATTAGTGTCAAATTAGAAACATACTTCTAACAACAACTTGCCCAGTGGCCCAGTGTAGGTTAAAAAACGGGCATGCTTCTGGCTTCACCAAACACATTGCAGGAACATATTTATTTCCTGTAGGAACCTTTTCTCAAGAGCCTACATCAATCTATGCCATGTTTTGACAAAACCTGGAACTCTGTTCTGGCCTAACGCCAAACTGAAAGTTCTGGGCTCCAATCTAAACCTAACAGGTAGGTTCATCCACACAGACATCAAGAGATTTATTACAACCTGTACTGATGCAGAAAGTAGCTGTGGGTATATTGTTTTAAGAAGTGATTTTTTTTTTAAACTCTGAAATTTTGATGTCAGTATCAAAATCTTAGGTTCGGAGTTTCGACATTTACACGGAACAGTGATAAACTGTTGCATCTAGTTTGCCAAGTGTATCAAAAGTACTGAAAGACACCCAGCATACACTGTGTATTTGGTATCAATTTAAAATAGAGTCAACATTTTCCGGGGCGAGAGATGAAGACTGAGTATCCCAACAGATAAAAAATTAAGGCATAGGCCTATCACACTTGTACATGACAGAAGGAGGTATCCCATTGCTAGCCCAGTCAAGGATTCCCATATTATATCACAACTAGAGATGGAAGGCAGTCCCTAACACCACTGTATTTATCAGCTGAGGGAAGTGAGTGGAGATAACATGAGGATAAGATACCACAGGTCTGGCAGCTCTCACTCTCAGACTCTTAGTTTCTGCTGTTAACTTTTGTGGTAAAGCAAGAAGAAAGACCTGGGTTTGAGGAATTCACTTTACAGTAGCAGTTTGTTTTTTGTTTTATGTTTTTCACCTTATGGAAGGATGAGAGTTGGATTCCATGTAACTGCTACTGGCAAGGGAACATAAATAAGAGAAGCTGAAGTTTTTTAATTTCCAAAACTTGCTTTTCCATGAAGTGAGTGGGTGAGTGAGTGAGTGAGTGAGTGAGTGAGTGAGTGAGTGAGTGAGTGAGAATGAGTGAGTGAGCGTGAGTGAGTGAGTGAGTGAGTTGACTGAGTTGAGTGAGTTGACTGAGTGTTTATGTGAACAGGAAGATATTATGAAAGTGAGTCACTCTTTGAATAAGGACAGGAGAAAGGGAAGATAAGTGGTGAACATGCAAGTTACTTACTTGTGAAGATCTTTACACTCCACGACCTTGCCAAAGGTGCCCTCTCCCAGCGTGGAGATAATCTCATCTGAAACAGGTGGTAAAGCTGGCAGTTAGAGACTCTTCTCTGGTGTCTGACCCTATTGTGGGAACAGGAAGGGGATGGGCTGGGCAGGGCAGGACTAAGAACTGGGCCAGGGACAGGCGGACCCTTACAACTGATCATTAAACAAATATGAAAGGAGGAAACTGTTTCAGCAGACTTAGCCTCCTACAAAAAGAGCCTAAGACGTCACCTAAAACAGAAGTTTGAAGAATAAAGTTTTTGACAATGATTTCCTCACACAAGAATTTTACAATTTCCTGGCAAAACATAAAAGAAATGTAATTGGTATTGATCATTAATCTAAAAAAAATAGTAAGTCACAAAATTCCCCTTAATTTTCTTCATCCCACAATGCAGCACTTTATAAAGTTCCACCTTATGTCATCTCAGTCTACTAAAGCAGTTTCCACATCACAATTCAATCTGTCCCAGTAAGAAAATTTGATCTACTGACTCATATAAATCAGTTTAAAAAAAAAAAAAATTGAAGAAATAATGGGAAACTTTTCAGATGCAACATCAGATTCTATCTGCCACAGACAAAATTACAACATCGTATGCAATATCAATTTACACCTGATGTTTACAAATGGGACACCATTTCATGATTGAAGAAGGGCAATAAAAGGTGATTAAGATACAGCAAATGCTTTACAGTTTTACAAAATCCTTTGGTGGGACAAGTCAACAGTTTTGGAGTCAGTACAGTAGGCTGTACAATATCTTATCAATTTTCTTGGCGGTTCACTAGCATCACTGCAACCCCTCAGAGACAAAAAAATGAAAGAGATAAGACCTAAAAGATGAAAATAAATTGAGCACAAAATAAGGAAAAAAAAAAGTCACATGTTGAGATGAAAGATCTGCACATTCTTATGGTTACAGTAAAACAGGTGTTTTGTCTAACGTGTAGAAGAGTGAGTTTACGAGGATTAGGTTATGTGATTACATCGAGCCTGCAGGACGTCCCCAGCCCTATAGATGAGATGGCCGTCTTCATCATCGTCTATTGACTTCTCATCTCCTCTTCCTCCCCCTCCACTCTCTCCTTGGTCCTGGATGCATCAACACACCGGCGACAGCAGCAGTAGCAGAATCATCATCACACACACATCCACATGGGATGTCACAGCCACAGTTGTCCAGGCCCAGGAATGGCATATCCATGAGGGTGACGATCACGACGGTGTTGGTGGTGGTGGTGATGGTGGTGCGGTTGGGTGGTTGGAGGGGTATGAGAGTGATGCATCAGCAGCAGCCATGTAAAAATGGCAGGGCAGGCCCGACAGGCGCGAACATACAGAGATAGATAGGGGAAGGCAACACTCGGTAAAGATGGTGTCAAATGATGGATTACGAGGCATCATTTACACGCATCTCCAAGGCATAACAAAAGGCATGGCAATCATTGCGTTTATCATATTCACCATAGTTACTCTAGGCTACAAATACATTGAAAAGTGTCGTTTCCTAGGGATATTTTCTTATTCTTTATTAAATCAGAGTGATGATGAAATTATGGATTCAGAAATTCATTAATTTAATATCAATATTAAAACAAAGCCACGAAAAGCATTGAAATTTATCAATAATCTCAGAAACACTTCCATTTTTCTAATCTGGTTAGCAAGCTTTAAAATAAAATCTTCAAATGATGTTCATTTAATTAACATTATGGATAACTTGTAAGGAACGTAAAACACATAACTGTCAACAAACACTGACAAAGACATAAACATGGACTCTCCCCACTTTCCAAGAAGTGTTCCAAAACACTTGGCAGTCCTGTACTACAACACATAGCAATTCTGAATAGATCACAAATTCACTTCTAACACTGTGCCTTAATACCATGAGACACAAGATCAAACCATGTCAGAAAAATCTGCCAAGCAACACATGTAATAAATTCAAGATAGGACAAAAAGAAAAACACTGCTATAGTCAGTCCCCTGAGAATGCAGAATATATGCTGTTGATAATAAAAAGACTGTCAGCTGGACAAAATGGCCAGAAGTAGGCACTGATCTACAGACAGAAACCCATATGAGAAATGTTGCCTGGAACGCTGGTATCAGCACTAACATCTTACAATCTTGAAGCCGGTGAAAGTAAAAGAGAAATGGGCACCACTAGGAGAAAGGAAGAAAGTGACAAATAACACCATGAATGAGATGAGACACACTATGGAATCCAATTGCAAAGTGATAGCCACCTAACAGAATGAAAAGTATAAAGTTCACATCCCTTGACAGATCCTTCAACTGTCTTCTTGCAGCTGGTTTCAGCACTGGCTATACTACACATCAGCTGTATCCACAGTTTGCCATTTCAGCACTGGGTATACAACACAACAGCAATATCCACAGTTTGCCAGCTCTTCTCCAACAAATCTCACTTGACTTCAGACCTCAAATCCTCTTGCAATAATCCAGTCTCTTGCCACAAGTTCTAAATTTACCTCAGAAATTTAAACTTTTGAGCCGGTCACCTAAAAACCAAGTTTGTGAGGTTCTACTGAAAAATCCACATGACAATATACTGAGCAGAATCTCAGTGAAGCTGGTTATTGGAGTGACTGACAGGTCAGTCTCACCTCCCCAGAATGAATCAGACTCAATCCTGCTACTGTGTCCCAGCTAGACACAAACATCCAAAAGGCTTCTGCCTTTTTCTGGGTGGTCCCTCCGACTAAACCTCAACAATTCCACAGATTCCTTTATACAAGCAAAGAAAGTTTGCAGATCAAAAGTTACAGCCATGCAGGATAAATCTACCATTTCTTACAATGACAGATGGAGACAATAAAATCAAAAGATGCATCCCCTGGTATTCAGGTTGTTCCAGTTGCACCAGTCCCGAGCGATTTGTCTATTTGAACTGATATTTGTAAACAAGTTTGTACACATTTACATCATTATGTCAGAAATACTGTACACAGAAAAGTAAAAAATAATGTTCTTTAGTGATGACACCTTTCACTCTGAGACACCACAGATGTATGTGTTTAGAGAGTGTACTGTGAAGTGCTAATGAAAGAAACCCTGCTGTGGAAACCCTTTTCAATGACCTAACATATAACAGGGAATGCTTCATGTGTAGAAAATCACCAATTATGGCAGAAAAAGACCAGGGTTACCACCTACAACTGTATTTAGAAAGTTTGGGACTGTCAAGAGTGAACAGGGCGGTGTTCACTCCACTATGTCATAATGCACTGACTGTGTTGGATATGGGAGTGTGCACATTGGATATGACGTTCTACTTGTGGCAGGCCTTGATGATGAAAGCTATTCCAGCCACACTAAGGGATATGATGCATAAACCCTAACCACACGCCAGCTATGTATAAAGTGGCACTCTTCACTCGCCCATAAGTGTGAAAAAGGGTTTGGTACTTGAAAGGCATCACTGCACACTATATCATCAAGGACGTAGGTGACAGCTTTGCAGTTTACGACCCACTTCATTGTGTAGGCACATGCCTTTAGTCACGTCCAAATTTACACAGCATCTTTACAAAGAAAGTTGTTCATATCTTTCCTTGGTTACTATTTCTTGAGCTCAGCTTCAAATTAAGTGGCTCTTAAAACCTAAATATTACTTGATTGATTTGTCAATGTTTGGGAGGTGGAAGAGGAAGAAGATGAGAGCATAGAATTCAGACTATGAGATATCTTGGACTGTGAAATATAGAGAGTTTTGTTGGGGTGCGAGAGAGACTTTGTTCTTGAAAACAGATATCACTGAAAGCTGATTATTTTCTCTTACAATGAAAACTGACATAAACGTGGGTAGAGTCCCTTCTCTTTGTACTGTTCTGTAAACCTCAACCCTCTGAATGCTGACTTTTTTTTTTTTAAAATGTTTTGAGATTGCATACTTATAATAATGTGAATTTAGACAAATCCTTCATACATTTTTTGATGACTTTATTTAACATGAGATAAAAATAAGACCATAGACATTTTAAAGGAAACAGGCAAGATCACATCATGACATGCCAGGTTTTGTAAAAATGGTTGCCAAAACATCGACCAAATTTGACTCTCTCTGTGGGTCAAAGCATTCTACTACAAAATCACCTCAGTAGCTCAACACATTAAAAGGCTGGAGTGACACAGACCAACTGAATTATCCTTTTCCCAAGTCATATGAAAAATGACACCTACTAGCAGTCTTTCATGACTGTCAACTGTCTAACATATTTATTCATTTAACTCATGAGGACAACCATGACCAAGGAATAAATTTACATTTCTGTTCAACAAGTTTATTTCCAGGTTATACTTACACAACAAATCGAAATCAAACATAAATGATTGACCCCACATAGAACGACATGAAGGCTGCACAGGTGATATAACTGCATTAGCCAACTTCCCCAACTGCACCCTTTTCCTGTCAGACATAAAAGGTAGCGCAAGACTGCAAGACACAATGGAGAAGACAATTCTAACGAAAAAAAAATCATCTGAAGTTAACAACATAAACATCCTACTCCCACAATGTCAGAAATTCAGCATTTTCTTTACAGTGAAACTTTCTACTGCGGTAAAAAAAAAAAAACGGGGAAAAAAAAAAACAACGTTGATTCATAAGACAGGATGTCAACAGGAAAATGGTCGACTCTGATTAAAGGAGCGTCACAACAAAANCCTTAAAGGGATACAACAGACTGATTCCCTTAACCAAATGCTGTCAAGATCTAGATGGTGAGCTGAACAAACAAACAAACCCATCAACATCCCATCTTTCCTCGGCTGGCTTCGCCGCGTCTTTCATCCAACCTCTGGTCTATTTTTAGCCCTCTCAGGCGCACGCCAGGCCGGCGTAAGCCACGCACGTATAACAAGTGGGGTGGGTAACATTTCAGTCGGGGGGGGCTCGGGGTTGTGTTGGACTCCCCAAGCTATGCTGGGCCAGCCATGCCTAGCTACCAGTAAGTTACAGCTGCTGATAAAGGAGGAATCACCCAGCAAGGCTGAAGAATAGCTGAAGAATAGACCCGTGCCAGCTCAGGCAGAGCAATGCCTAGTTTCTCGGCGCACAGACTTGCATAGGTAAGGAATGCATTCTAGCTAGGCACTGATGCTAATCCATAGACCACACGTCCATATCCCCTCGCTCCTTCCCAACCTTTCTTCCATTCCTGATAAGCCCTAGACTGGGAGTGCAAACAGCTTGTGTGAGGGTCTTATGCAAGATGCAGTCTTTCATTAACTATCCGATAACACTCACATGCGGAGGAAGGTTGTGTTGAGGCGGGCCAAGAAATCAAGATGATTCGGATCGTGTTTACCGACAAAATATCTCTCCAGCTGTGGATTGATTAGATCTGCCCGCAGCATAAGAGTTTGGTATTGCAAGTGGCGATCAGCTATTATTCCCTTCCTCTCTCCCTATACACAACCATTTCCGTAATTCGGTCATGTTTATATGAACAAGGGCGTTTATCTTTAGGAAAATTTGGGTGGATAGAAAGAAGGGGAAAACACAAAGAAATTATAGCTAGTAGTGACCCCATACACAAATACACACAAATGGTCAAGCTCGCGCTAACAGGCGTTGAAACATGGTCGTCAGGCTAATAATGAAATGCAGGTACACGACCACCATCAGTGATAATGATGAGCTCACAACGTCAGTCAGGTGACGCCTGGGTATCTTAGCAGGTACCTCATAGCACTTTCCTACTTGCATTTCTATCTGGGTTTGTTTGTGATCAGCAAAAGAGAAAAAGGGAAATGCTTCTCCACCCATCCCAACTCCATGTTTAACTCCGGCCAAGCACATCATAATAAAGTACTGGGAAATGGTCATTGTGTGAGACAAGACAAATGCCAACGGCTGTTCCTGCCAACAGAATAGCTCGGATTTAAACTTAAAGCAATGGAAATTGATACTCGAGGTCACAACGACAACAAACCTAGCAACTCCAGTACCGGTGCGATGTAGATCTACTCGAATAGATGTAGGCGGAGAAAAGCACATTTTGATGGAAATTAAAAAAAAAAAAAGAAGTACTGCATCGATGGCTTAATGACTGACAAAATCGCGTACGAAAACGTTCCTTCCATACGCCCTCTTTCCCTCCCCCGGTAAGAGTTAAGTGCTGCAACTTCTATTCCAATGTACCGTGGTCTAGCATAACCTGAAGAGCAGATCAAGTAACACTAAACAACCACTAACTGCCACGGAGATCAGCCATGCCTGACCAACAGGGACACAACACGAATCACCAGGTCAGGGATTGTTGTCACTTGTCACAAGAGGGGGCAAGAAAAGGTCTCCAAAACGCCAACGGACCATCGTCTGCTAATTAATGGCTCACAAATTGAACAGAAAGCCTCCTCAATTGGACCGTGGATAGAGTTTGATACGCTTACGTAAACTGAAGAGTGAATCTGTCAGTGGATGCTAAATGACTGCCATTATACACTGAGTTTTTTTTTTTTCAATAACGGTGCACTGACCAGGTACACAGAACTAATCAGGCATATTGGACACAAATCGCCACACCAAATGCTATGGGGGTACAATTGCCAGCAACCACACCATTCCTCCCTCAGTCAGGCAATTCCACAAAATATTTTCATTTCCGTGATAGTTCCACGTTTCTCAATATTTTTCCATGGCAGTATGTAATAAAACCCGTCACTGTCCAGATTCCCTAGTCGGTGGCAAACTTGGGCATGCTTGAGGGAACTGCAACCGAGAACGGCCAGTGACTGCGGTGTCGACTAAGGGTATGATCAGAAGACAGCCAAAAGAGCAGCAAAATCTGTGTAGGGGGTCTGCAGATGTTC
>JAWQUT010000451.1:437612-459204 GCA_033807755.1 Ellobium chinense
CGCCCCCCCCCCCCAAAACACCACCACAGCAACAGTTCACAAAGCAGAACACAGATAGCACTTTACATGACGCACAAAGATGCCAAAGCTTCAGGACAACGTCATTAAAAAGGCAAAAAGAAAAAAAAAAACAAACTCGCCCACCTATCGAGGAAACAAAGTGTAATGTAAATAAATTGGTAACTTCATAACAATTCGGAATTCTAGACAGCAAGGATGCCACCCGCTTTTCATAAGATTCTCTGGTTTTGCTGAAGTTGTCCCTACCTGAAGAGATCACGTTGCTGAAACATACCTATTTTAGTACTAATTTATTACCAATATATTTCTTATTAAAGAAAGTTACGGTAAACCCTGATCAATCGCAACTAGAAACTCGTCGGGCGCACCAAAAAGTTGAGATTAACAGGAGTTGTGATTATTCAATGACCTTTACTTAGAAATAATCCTACTGTTGTGTAGAAAATGTTACGATTGAAAGATTAGGATTTATCCTCTTCACCAGTTTGACTGATCTCGAGGTCCTCTCTTACTGAAAGGCAACAGAATTCTCAGAAAAGTGGCATCCTGAAAGTGCTTCTCCATATCTGGACATTGCCTGACAACACTGGCATCTTTCTTCACAAGACGCAAGACCATTCACAGAGACAAGGCGTACGACATTTATACAACACTGATACACTTGGTGGTTTGACCAGGCTACCTCCTTGTGGACTACCATCCTGTCTGGAAATATCACATATTAGTTGTCACACGGACACAGCAAAAGAAAACTATCCATACTTGTGGCAAATCCTGCCTTCAACGCTCCACTCAGCGCGCATTTTGAAATATTTCAAATTCAAGCCTGTTCTTCTAATTTATTATGGCCACGCCTGGTGTGGCCTGTGGTATTCAGATCATGCCCGCATCACGTAACACAGTAACAGTCGATGCGTCCGCTTGGGGTCTAGTTACTCCACGGAATACACTAGGCCTACTTCATCTACCACAGAAACAAACGGAATAAGCTTGGCTCTTGTTAGGTAGCCCCGTTCAACTCTCTTCGTCCTACGGCCAATGTCAAATCCTGTTCTTGTCTACAACATCGGTGAAATATGTAGAATCCGAAAACAGGCGAGTGTCTGCTGTGTGAGATGTAACAGAAAGTTACGTGCGAGGTTTAGCTAGCAGTTGTTGAAAGGTCAGTCCCTAACTGCCAGCCCCCATGAAGTTGGAGACGAGAGGAAGTGAGTACTTATCCCGCACTTATCACTCAGATAAAACGGGCGCATATCCGCGCAGACCAAAACAACACAAGCGGTCACAAAAGTTAACGGTGGCTACAGACTGAGAAGTTCGAAGGCCCCTGGTGTTCTGGCCTGCTGCTACAAGTTCCACTGATGTATTATACTCATCCAAACGGCAGGTTGGCAGGCGAAACAGGCGGTGCGCGGGTAGGTAGCTGCTATAGCGGGGAGGGAAAGGGCTAGGAGGGAAGTGGTTGGGAAGAGCAAAGGCACAACATCCACATGATGCTATCTGCCAATTCGCACCGATCAGCCGTGGCCGGTGAAATCCGGAGAATGTACAGGTAGAAAGATCAGCAGCTTCGTGTCTATGGGCTGGAACTATTTTCTCAAATAATACAACTGCACTTGTCTAGTTCACCCTGGAAAATCACCCCCTGCCCGCCTCGGGAAATTACAGCCTGCCTGACTCATCATCTGCCATAATTATACTCCCCGCAAACAGTCGTCATCTGTGCACGTTACAGATATGACACGAGTGTGTGTGTGTGTATGTGTGTGTGTGTGTGTGCATGTGATCGATATGTGAACATGTGGTTTGTAAACAGTGTGTATATGTATGTGCTAAGCCACGCTGCGCGAGTATATGACCCTAAACATGTTACCATATGGTACTCGAATGTAATGTAATTCTAACGTAATTGTTGTCGTATGATTTTCTTCTGTTACAGAAGCCATGACGCGGTAAAAGGTTCCAAAAGGATGAGCTACTGTAACAAGTCACAGCTCCAGGCTGTTACGTGAGCGCCGATAACATAACATTGCACAATACTTTCTCACATGCCAGGTGAGCTCCTGCGGTCACACATGCCCGACGGTCAGCCAAGTCCCTCCCACACAACAAAGACTGTCCTTTCTAACTCCACGAGTGTGATCAAAGGTTTAGAGCAGCGAGAAAGGATACACCCCGTTAGTACCTGACTGTCCTCTTCTGGGTCAACCCTGCGACATTTCTGATTCTACCCAACAAGTAATGTGACAACTCTGTGTAACTGGTAGGACACATTATGAAATACAGTCATGTTCCAGTTTCTCAATTGATACTATAGTGTTCAACCGTTTTCCTCACACACTCTACAACGGTATCGCTTTCTGAACTCTTTCACCGTCACACTTCAATCCTTTACAACTATCTCATCATTTCTGCCCTGGCCATCCCTTCCGTTAGGCTCACTACACACATCACAGGTAAACAAAGCAGTTTTTGTCCAACACTACACCCAAGGACAATAAAAACCAGGTCGAGTCATTGCGTCTAAGTTGGGAGAGCTTATCGAAGTGGTAATTCATTTTTTTTTCCTGCCATAGCCACTATCTAACTTGCTACGTCACAGTTAAAAAAAAAAAAACGAAGATAGTTTTGGAATTAATCATTACTGCGGCATTATATTATGCGCACTTGTTAATTCCCGACTGTAGAATTCATTGCTCTGACATGTGCATTTTTTAGATCCCTTCTACGGCGACTGACGGCGTGTAGTGGACTCATCTGGTAATCCCACCACCCTGATGAAGGTCGCATAGCTCGCCAGTGAATAGACACAACGCATCATCTACACTACTCACTCGCACACACAGACTGGCTCATCCCTGTCCAGATTTTCTTTTCCTCTCCACCTCATTCCTCACGTTCTCATAGCAAGCAAACAAACTAAAAATAGATACTTGTAACTACATGCAGCTTCGGTGGAAAGTGGAAAGTAATTCATACTTTAACGCCGTTCATGATTTAAGCAACCTGTTTTCCCTCCTCCCTCCCTCCTCCCCCAACACCCTCTCCCAGGGACCCATCAACGTCACAGTGTGTGTATATGTCTTGTGTGTGTGTGTGTGAAGGGGGGGGGAGAGAAAGAGAGAGAAAAAGAGAGAGAGAGGAAAAAAAGTGAGTGAGAGAGAGAGAGAGAGAGAGAGAGAGAGAGAGAGAGAGAGAGAGAGAGATTGTAATTATTGAACTGGACATGCAGATTGCCAACGCGAATGTTGAATTTTTACCAAGCTCGCTTGCAATCAGTCAACCAACCTTCGAGTTTATGCTAATGACCGTTCTGCATCGATATAACTTTTACTGCAGTCAATCTTACAAAATATAAGCTAACATTCACCAAACCACCTGGAAAATGCAAACACAGTATGGGCCAAAAGATCGCAACATCTACAAGAGAAGAAGAAGAGAGAGAGAGAGGAACGAAGGAGAAAGAGAGGGAGAGCATAAGTGAAATAACCAGGCTATAGTACTATGTCGCATTAGAGCTTGCTACGCTACAAGCATCAGAATATTAATGAGCAGAGAGAAAAATAAAAACCAACAAAACCACCAGACACGTTTCAAAATGTCACAGCTATCATTCATGGAAGACACACCGCGCCGAGCTGGCGAGCATACAGATATAATATTGTCCTGAACAGACTAGTGTTTGCTGACAAGGTCTTCATTGTGGTATTTAGTGATTGTATCAACGACTTTACTTACCCACTCTAACAGCCTGAGGTAAGAAGTTAAGGAAAGGGAGCGGGTGAGTGATTTGAGGGTCATTTGCATTTCCTTGCAAGGAATGACCTTATCCTCATGTCCTGGTGTTTACTTGTTCGATTTGATAGCGTATGTGAATAAGCAAACTTACTAATCTGAGGTTTACTCGGTGAATTTTAAGCAATGTGAGTGACGTAGGAGGGGCTTATGTTGATGTATCAGGCTTAACGGGGCGTTACTGCGAGGAGGACATGCGTCTAATGAAAGATACGGTCTGAACAACTTTTTTTTTTTTTCTGCCGGGGTGAGATGGGATAAGGGCGGATACAGCAGCATACTGTTCCCAACACGCGTTACCTTTCCCGCGATATGTCAGTGTAAATTACATGTAGGTTAAAAGGCAGATTTTGCTCGTAAAACTGCAACTTGGCCTTAATATGCTTGCCATCAGTATATGCTGGAGGAAAAGCACGACCACAGAACAACCGCGCTATTCTCGAGCAGTGTCCATTTTTTACCGGCAACTGGCAAAGACTCACTGGACCTGACAGTCTACCACATAATCCACTGTCTGCTGTGGACTAGAAGGGTATTTAGCTGCTCTAACGATTTCAGAAATGGAGCGCAGAAAATCCTCAAAGATCGACTCTCCCATGGGTTAGAGGCGTTTGGATTAGAGGCATTTGGATTAGAGGCGTTCGTGAAGACCCACAACGGACTGAACGAGATTCTCTAGAATCAGAAACGGCCGAAATAACCCCGCAACCATAGAGGACCAGAAATATCCTCAGAGGACCAGAAATATCCTCAGATAACCAGGTCTTCACATGGACTGAAGGATCTGCGAGTGACTCGTGAAACTATTGGAATCCGTGTGGGCACCATATGGTTTGACATCACTGATCTCCACTAACTCTTTGCAGCCCAGGCAAGTATATGCCCCTGGATTCCGAGCGGTCCTCAATTGGTTTGATATCAAAATGATCCTCACTGGCTCTTTGTGGTCCAGGGGCATCCATGCCTCTGGAACCCGAATGATCCACAAATGGTTTGACATCAAACTGGACTCCACTGGGCACTCTGTGGTCTAAAGGAATCTATGCCCCTAAAACCTAAATGATTCTCAAATGGTTTCATATCAAACGGGTCTTCCTCGGCTCTTTCAGTGCATGGAGGTCCATGTTACTGAAACCTAAGTTTTCCTCAAACAGACATCAAACTAATCTCCTCTGAGCCTTTGCGGTCCAGGGAAGTGAGTCCATACCCATATAACCCGAGCAATCTTCAAATGGTGTAACATCACCATATCTCCATTGGCTCTTTGTGGTCCTGGGGAATCCATGGCCCTGACATATTACTCACTTCCACTGGTTCTTTGCAGCCCAGGGAAATCGATGCCCTTTCATCCGTGTCATAATCACATCATTTTCGTTTTTTTTTTTGGTCCAACCACACCATTTTGAAACAAAACAAAAAGGCACAGTAACAAAGCACTATAAACCCCCACCACGGCCTCCTCCCATTCACCCCCAAAAAAGAACAAAATCATCTGAATCTGATCTTCCAGTCGTGAACGGAAGCATACAGCAAACGTCTCTGAGAACAAAGATTTCATATGTAACTGCCGCTATCCACCTTCTCTCCCCTACTTCCTTCTTTTTCTCAGCTCAGTGTGTGAACATAAGAAGTGTCCGTGCTCTGAAAACTCGCTATATTTGCTGGCAAAACGATTAAAAAAACAACAACAACAAAAAAAACCCGCAATACTTTCCTCTGATCCTGCGCTGGAAAGGGTCATTGCCACTGCTATGATGATGCAACTGCCTAAACCGTGGCTACACCGGAACATGTATGTATACTCACTGCATATCACACAGCATGCCGGCTTCTCTCCTGTGTCTCAAGTTACCAATGCTTAACAGACAATTATCAATGAGGCTCCCAGAACACTGCTTCCATCTACCACTTGAATACATCAGTAAGGACATTTTCAGAGAGACAATAATCAGAAAAGAAATGGTGAGGATATGAAGGGAGTAATGTACAGGAGGCGGACAGACTGGGAGACAGTAGAAGTGAAGGACCAACTCTGCTTAATCCATGAGGCATCAGAAGAGAGTGCACACTTAAGGTAAAACACCACTAAATACATCAAGGACACATAATTTCCGTGAAGCAGATCGAAGAGGACTGATTCAAGAAGACATAGGACACGTTTCAGCAGGAAGCTCATCCAAGGATCCTTAAGAATATAACACGTCCATAGGTCTCCGGTCGGGAGACGGTCAGGGGACAGTCGTGGGCACTGAGAACATCACATGACATCCTTGGGGGAGCGTCCAGTGAAGCGTGGCCCTACCTTGGTGCCGTTGAAGGCATATCTTGAGCTATAGTTATAGGCGGGCATCTTCTTCCATTCTCTGGCGCCCCCTGTCACCCTGCGCCCATCTACTCGCATCACTTCTCACAGCCAAAACTCCCGGCACCCTCTTCTTCTACTTCAAGTTCTGGCACGGTTGGATGTACACGCTGGAAACAAGCACTGAGGAAAAAAGACACTATAATCTCTGCTCTCCTCCGGGCTGAGATGCTCGGCTCAGTTCAACACTATGATTCCAGGCTCTTGCTATCTTGGACTGGTGAATCCCTAGCTCTACCGGCTAGGTGAGCGGAAGGTAAGGTCCTGCTCGAAACAGCGGTATGAACCGTCTACGTGTATGCGCTGCACCGCTGGAACTCAGTTCCCCCTTCAAGCCTGAGCTCCGTGTGTGCTGCACGGCCGACACCTACCTACCCCACTATAATGGCGGCCAGGAGTGTGGGCTAGGGAGGCTGCATACCGGGAGGAATGGCTGGCTCTCAGGGGCGGATCCCCTTCACAAGTTGAGTGGATATGTGACAGGTAACTGTAAGGGGTTTTATGAGCTTTGAAGGCTCCCAGAGTAAACATCAAACGCACAACTTCGGCGTAAATGATAACAAATGTCTATCTAAGAGTGTGTTTTTGTAATTGCTAAGCTTTTCCTGCTCTCGCCAGATATTTAACAGGTGGGGAAAACGACAGAAATTCAAAGAATCAGTGCCCATTTGTCAATCCGGTAGTGAAATCATCCTTGCCCACAAGCTGTCACCCTGCAAGCGCCTTGTGATCTCTTAACACGATGGCAAAGAGGGTTTCCATGTTAAACTTTTCTTAAGAAACCGGTGATAATAAAGGCGTTTAAAACCATGTTTCGGAAATGTTCGATGATATGGGTTTGGGAGAAGGGAGTTGTATCTCAAGACCATTTCATGAGATCTGCCTGCAAGAAGTCAATTAATGAAGTGTTACCGCTCCTCCCAAAGTCTCCGGTATTGAAAGATTTGGTTCCAGCGCTCCAAACCCAAAATACCACACAGTGAGTATTCTTACCGCTGGCGGTAGCTGACTACAACTGACCTCTACTGCAACCCACAAATTAATGTGTTAAACTACCACAGAGAAATTGCCGATTTGTAGTCTGAAGATGTTATTTCTAGTTATTTAAAACTAACTAATGCAGTATTTTCTCCATATCGCCCAGTCGTGCGATTCACTCTTTAAAATTGCAAATCCCCAAAAATTCACTGAACGCACCCCGATTCCACTTTATTTCCTGACATTAAACCGAGAAGAGTTTCAGAAAATTCTGGAAAAAAAAAAACAAAAACCACCAAAACCCACGCCTTTAAAATTTATAAACTCCCCACCCAAATCTATGACAATGGGGGAATGTCGCCCTAAATTCATCTGACGTGGAAATAAATTGCGCAAATGCCTCATTTTGTACAAGAGAACAAATTACTGTACAAATTGACCTTCTAGGCCTCATCAAGTGAAAGAGGGGTGACGATGCAAGTTAGCAAAAAGTGACGCCGCTGCCGGTTACCTGACCTCATGAGCATGCGCATGTACATGACACACAGGCGGGCACGTGCACACATCTGACACATCTCCATCCCGAAATACGAGTATCGTGGAGGAGAGAGGGAGGAGGGAGGTGGGAGGGAGGTAGGAGGGCAGGCTAGTAAGAAAGGCAACCAAGTTATTTTTAAGTCTCCTGTCTCAAGCAATAACGGCGTCATGACTGGGGGCTGTACTCAGCGCAGCTAGATCATGCCTGGGTGTATTTTGGGAGCTCAAACATAAACAGGGAGCGGGTGTGGGCTAGGAGAGAAGGGGAACCAGCTAGATAAAGCTCACATCAGGAAAGAAAACTGTAAATCTCCTTATCGCCTTTCCTTCTCAGCGGCACACTATGAATACATATATATTTAAATATATAATCTAAAAATAATGGCAATTTAGAACTGCAGAACTGGATAACATGTCTAATTCCGTGCGGTGAGGTTTTAAGTTAGGAATACGCAAGAAGAAATAACAGAGCGTTGAACCTGTTTAGAGTATCAAGTCTCGAAAATGTGAATGGTGGGACTTTACAGTACGTGTAGATAACGTCAAAACGTTGGGGTTCGCTTTTCAAGCCACAAATCACCGGCAGCGCCGCAAAGGGTAAAGTTCTCACAGCGGATACTACGGATGCACATTTCCATCTCACTTCCATCTCACTGTCGGCCTGGGAACTGAACTGGGAAGGGGAGGATATGGTGAGAAGAAGGGATGCTGAGAGATGAGAGAGATGAATGGATAAATAGTTGGGAGAAAAGAAGCATGTAGTTGCAAAATCAAATGCCTTTGCCAAAGACACGTTATCTAAATTTCCAGAGCACACATTAACACGTTATCGCCTCCTCAACACCAGCGCCGAACAGCAGTCGGTGCTTCACGGTAGCGACCGGTGCCGTGAGTTCTCGTTTTGTTTACAATTACGTGTAACCTCTATCGGTATCGACAGGCAAATTTACCACATGACAGGACGATTATTAGATGAGTCCAAGGATTTACGATACACAAAGAACTCCAATGGTAATGATCAGTACACACTTCAGACCTGTCCTATTCACTATTACAAACAAGACAGGAAACGCTTTTTTTGACATGGGACAGAGATGCTGTGTAATTACCGACATCCAATCGACCAACAATTCTCGGGAAAAATGCGACTCGAAAACATCCCCTTAATCTCTAGATATAAATACAAATTTTAATGAAAACATCGTCAAGATTGACATAACGGATGCCTGACACTAACAAAGCTCTTTATCCATAGCTCTGTTTGTCAATTATTTTATCTGATGAGAGACTAACGTCTGAAATTTTATATGTATTAAATTCTAATAGTTTTCTTTGCTGAAATAGCTGAAGTATTATGTTTTTTCCAATTCTGGATTAATCTTTTCTAAAGCAATGCCCTCTTTAACAACGTCATACTGGATAAATTTACTTGAGTGGGTTCAGAAATGATGTTAGAAAATTAAAAAAAAAACCTAACATTTCATACCAGTGGTGTTGAAGAGTACGTTCTTGTAACATGTACATTAATTAGAGGGCAGAATAAAGCTATTAAAAAAAAACCTAACATTTCATACCAGTGGTGCTGAAGAGCACTTTCTTGTTACATGTACATTAATAAGAGGGTAGAATAAAGCTATAGACTGAAAGGCAGAAAGAGAAAACAGTGTGGATGGATTGTGGATGACTTCGATATCGATACTTTCTAGAACAGCTGAGGGATACACAGAGATCAGGGCAAAGAATTCTGGCCAAGTCAAGATGCTAAAAGTGCACATGTGTGACAGGAAGACTGCTGACCATGGCAGAATTACCTCCCATCTCATCCCGTCTTCTCCCAATCCACCCCAATACACACAACCTTCCTGCTGTCTCCACAAATCAACCGTCCGCACTGGTACCGTACATCTCTCAGCTCCTGGTATTGCTATTAGCTGTAATGTCCTCCTGCACTCTCTCTTTCTCACCAGTCCACATATCCACTGGAAACCATTCGAGATGGAGCTGCCAGGGACGGTTCAACTGGCCAGAATGTGGCCAATACTAATCTTAGAGAGCCCAGGAACCAAAAGACACTGCCGTATGTTGAGTGAGATCCTAATGCAACTGTTACGTTCGGTCCATTCCAATATCATATTTTTTTCATATCCTGGCTGAGAACAAGAGCTGCTGAAAGGGGCCGAGCATAGTGTATTAAGAAAGGGAGGGCAAACTGCTCAGTACACTAAGTATCTCTCCACAACAAATCATGATCTACAATTTCTAGGACGACTATCACAACGACTGAACACTATATCTCAGAGGAATCTCATCTGAATCCTGTAGCCTTGTACAGCTCTCTCTTTCCTCTCCATTCAATCGCCACTCTTGCTTTACCACAAAAGTTTTCAGAAAACATGACATTATTACATTAACCTATTCCACTAAAACTAAACTATTATTGGTAAATGTTCTCTGAAGTCTTACAAATTACAACTGAAATTATAGCGCGTAACTCGAGAATAGATCACGGCTGTTAGGAATGCATGACTAAGGTCTCAGTGTACAGGGGGTGCGTTTGGATGAGATCATACTTTTCACATAGTCTGGAAGAACAAAACATGCAAACTTTAAACCCGGAACATCTGGATCACTGCAAGCGTCGCTGTTTTTGATTTGCTCCCAGGTTATGAAGTTTGTCACATTGGGGACACCAGCACATGGGATTTGGNGGGGGGGGGGGAAGAAAGAGAGAGTGAGGAGAGAAAGGCCAACAGGTTTTGGTAGATATTATGTGACCTTTATGAACGAGGGCAGGGTGTCGTGTTGCAAGTACCCGAACATGAGAACGGGAGAGAAGGAAGTCGGTCAAGAATGGAATAGCTGGGTCATGGAGGACCTAATAGTACTGCAAGCATCTGTGAAAGTAAATGACGAGAAGCGCGCATCATGAAAGACATGAGAGTTCATACTGAACTTGGTTACTTGGTCATAATTGTTGGTAAGAGTTCAATTCCTGGGTGCTTGCTCTATGTTCGTACAGGACTCAGTTACTTATTCATAACTGTCAGCATGTGTTGAATTCCCGGGCGTTTCGTCGATGTTCATGCATTTGGTTTCTTAGTCATAATTGTTGGTACGTGTTCAATTCTTTCGAAACCACCCGGTGTACCGTTAGTGTTCAATTCTTTCGAAACTACCGGGTGTACCGCTGGTAAGTTCAATTCTTTCGAAAACCACCCGGTGTACTGTTGGTAAATATTCAAATAATTTCGAAACCACCCAGTGTACTATTGGTAAGTGNGGGGGGGGGGGGGAAGAAGAAAGAGGACAGCAATTCTAGTTCCAGCAGAATTCCACGTCAGTTATGTTCACTCCTGAAAAGCTTTGACTCTACGCCAAACAGCTATAGATAATTGTTTCTATAAAGGTTTAATGCACTTTTTAAATATAAACCGCAAAAGATAGCTGTTAAGTCAAATCTTTTCAGAAATTAAGGCAACTGAGGTGGCACTGCTGGAACTGCCCTAAGATAAACCACCGTGAGCATACTAAGAAGAGAACAAAGGAGGTGGTCACAGAAATACATGGTGGGGTGAAAAAAGAAATGGGACACTAAGACTGTACTGTTTGGTCATCATGCACAGCGTAGGCATATTATACTCAACATCTATACAAATTCAGTATGCGATATGTGTCACAAACTTTTAATGACCTGTACAACTAGGTGCTTGCTCTTATGTTCATACAGAACTTAGTTACTTATTCATACAAATTTAGTGGGCGCTGTGTATCACAAAATTTAACAAGACCTGTACAAGCGAGAGCTTGCTCTCATGTTCATACAAATTTAGGGCGCCTGTATCTCACAATACTTCAGGTGACCTGCACAACTAGGTGCTTACTCTCTCATGTTCATACTGAACTTGGTTACTTGGTCATAATTGTTGGTAACAGTTCAATTCCTGGGTGCTTGCTCTATGTTCGTACAGGCCTCAGTTACTTATTCATAATTGTCAGCATATGTTGAATTCCCGGGCGTTTCGTCGATGTTCATGCATTTGGTTTCTTAGTCATAATTGTTGGTATGTGTTCAATTCTTTCGAAACTACCGGGTGTACCGCTGGTAAGTTCAATTCTTTCGAAAACCACCCGGTGTACTGTTGGTAAATGTTCAAATAATTTCGAAACCACCCATTGTACTATTGGTAAGTGTTCAATTCTTTCGAAACCACCCAGTACACTATAAATATGTATGTGTCCCGAAACGAAATTACGCCGTAGCAAGTTGGGTAAACTGGTATAAAATGAACAACAGCGAGTGCGATTAACGGGACACACAGCTATTTCGGGAACGGGCTGGAATTTCCTACGAGCAGCCTACGGTTCAGCCTGCCTACATAAAATAGATGCTGAGGAAAAGTTATAAGAAACGAAAAAAAAAAAAAAAGCCAGGCAGTGACGATGCTTGGAGATAGCTGAATGACGTACACATCTAGCCAGCTCTACTGGAACCGTTGACAGACAGAAGCCGGGAGTGTATGATGGGAAGATCTACTGACTATAGGCTTCCAAGAGAGAAAACATAAAACGCCAAAAACTTCAGGTATGAGAACACTGGAGTGAGATTTTGNGGGGGGGGGAGGAGAGGGAAGAGAGGTGAGGGCGACTGCCACGAAGAAGTACAAAAACAGGGGGCATTAATACATGCTAGTGTGAGCGTACTATGAGAGAAGGGGGTTGAAGTGGTGAGGGATTCCTTGAGGGAGGGTAGTTTAATAGATATGGATTCAGTTAGAAAAGTGACACTTCTTCACAATTCTCTTTCAAATGCCACTGCATCTTTTGGCGCATCTGTGCGTGTGTGTGTGTGTGTGTATGTGTGTGTGTGTGAGAGAGAGAGAGAGAAAGAGAGAGAGAAAGAGAAAGAGAGAAAGAAAGAGAGAGAGAGAGAGAGAGAGAGAGAGAGAGAGAGAGAGAGAGAGAGATCAAAGGGAAAAGCCCAAACGGTAAATCACTAAAAATATCAACAACAAAACTATTTTACAGACGTCACGAGCCTGCTCAAAACATTGCCAATGGCACAGCGCACTTTAACCAAAGGAGTTTTGTTAGGGGATGGATGGGACAGAGGTTATGAAGGAAACCTGAGTTCACAAGGAGAATGGAAATTCACTGAAATCAACACAAGGGAGGTAATAACAAGCAGGAACAAAGGAGCAAGGAAGCCAAAAGGAAAGACAGGGATGAGGTGAGGAGAAAACAAGGATGTGACGTCATTTACCTGCAGAAAAGAGAAGGGGAGAGAGGGGTACAAGAGTGCAAAGAAGCAAAGCATGGGTAAAAAGAAAAACGGCGTCGATGAAAGACTTAAGTTGAGTGCCAAGCATGAACTATTTATAGCCCTCTTGGTCTTGGAGAGAAACCAGGTCATCGCTGACGTGTCTGTCCGCATCATACGTCATAAACTACCCCCCCTTCCTCCGCGCTGCCCCTCTCCCTCTCCGCAACTCAACACAACCCACGCTGCTTCACATGCTTATCACTGTAAGTAATGTATTGTATTCTGATTCTCAGGAAACGTTCTCCCCCCCCCTTTAACCACCCAGCCACAGTACAAAGAGAGAATATAACTAGACGATGATGGTGGAACTGATCCACGGGACCGGGAACATTGTGGAGTCACACAATTTGCGGCAGCACCATGAGACCAAGGATAAACATGTTTTATTCCCGGATACCAACGGACAAATCAGACACTTCTCTCCACACTCAGTCTTCGGCCCGACACAGAGTACTATACCTGTAGCTCTCACGCCTAGATTTATCTACAACCTTCCTCATTTCCATTACGTTATGCGCAGTATGGCTAATGTTATTAGGTTACCTGCGCTGTTTGTGTTATTCCGCTCGAGTACACCGCCCAAAGCAAGGGACGCTACCAGTAAATTACTGAGCATCACCACAAGAAACAGAGTAACCAAACGTGAAAGCCCCTGATGCGAACAGTTAATTCGTCAGTCAGTTTGGCAACCTTTTTTTTTTCATTGCAGCCACAAACTCATAGATTCAATCAACTTTTTCACGACAGAGACGTTATTAACTTGATGGATCCTCATAAAATTTCTCGAGGTCTTGATCCTTAGAACAGAGTATGCAATCACTCAACTGATAGCTGATATCAATGAAAGTTTTGAAACCGTTTGGACAGTCTTCCCTGCTATACTCACAAAAAGTATCACATCCTGTGTTTTCTAATTTTTTTTATTTAGGAATACATATTGCAGGCCATATGAAAATTAAGTGCAGTTATGAACGGAAGGAAACCAATATCTTATCACTTGAAAAAAAAATCTTAACAGTAAGATGAAAACAAGGAAATGTGATTGATAAAATATATAAAGAAAATAGGAGGAAAGACCAATTTTCAGTCGGTTTTTCTATATCACTGAAAAAACAAGAAGAGAAGCTGACATCAGTAACAGCTGAAATCTGTAGTAGAGATGGATGGTGGTAGTACAGAGTAAGTGCCAACATAAACTTGAAGTGGAGAGTGAGCAGACACAAACAGATGCTCACACAAAGTAGGATAAAGAGGAAAGGGCTCAAGAAGACCAAACCACCTTGTACTACAACATAAACTTGACATGTCATGACAACACAAATCAGATGTTTGTTCTCAAACTGTAAAGAACTGGCACTCATGATGACTACACACACTTAACACAACAATAACAGTCACAACACATAGCCTATAGATTATTAATCACATTTAGACTTAGAGCAAACTGTCAATGCCAGAATAAGCTTGCTAACCACAGGTAAAACAAAAAATTACCCGCAGATATACTGCTGGTAAGATCCGAGAAGTAATAAAGGATTCATCACTCTGATTTATCAACACATTGTACATTCAGCCATTTTGGTCTGGGTTTAAGATTGACTGTTTCATTTCCACCCCTATTACCCTCCTCCCAAGCTCCACGGAAACAAGACAAAAAAAAGTATCTACATCTGCTTGATAAAAGCACATGTCTGTTTTTAGGAAAATCAATTCTCTGTGCCAAAAATGTGCTTCAGTAGGCAGGACGAGATTCACACTAGCCCAATCCCATGCCGACACAGATGGGCTTTCTCCCCATGTTCTTTCTATTTTTTTGTTTGCCACTTTCAGAAAATGAAAACCCCATTGAACTGTTGCGTTGTTACCGTCACTGGCCACGAGCAAAATTTCACTCGAGGTCGTTTGATACTCTATTTTATCATCCCTGTCATAATTATTTAGAAAAAAAAAAACACAAAAAAAAAAATGTGTGGACAATAAAATGTTTGTTGTTTACTCACCCGGCTTCCACTTATCTGAAACAAATCTTAAGAAAATTTCGCACAGACTGAGAGAGAGGGCAGGGCAAAGAAAACCCACATATTTAGGGGGTACTTCTTTCCCCTGGGAGACAGAGAGAACAAAAGACGGGTCGTGAATGGACTAACAGACAGACTGTATCTGAACTAGAGAGAACCTAACATAACATAGCTGCACTTCTGCAAGGTTTGAACTTGTCTGCTATTTTATTCAGGGATAGCTTACAACTCAAAAGAGTTCGTGTACCTATGGGCCCAAGGAATGACTGAGGGTTTTGACTCCCAAATAAAATATTGTTATTTCTTTTATGAATAAGGTTCTCTTATTCAAGTTCTGGGTTCAATGGCCAATGCCTACTCATTACTCGTTTCATGACCATAGTGTTGTCTTTCAGAGATCCAAAACAGAATCACTGAAAATAGCACTAATCCAATTTGGATGCAATACTTCAATGCCTCAAATAACAGTATAATGTGGAATGATGGAACAGGGTATAAAGACGGAGAAATTCTAGCAATAATACAGGCTGGGATAATAGTAATGATGCATGAGGCTAGTCACATTACACTGTACCCAAAAAATCAAAAGGATAGAAAGATAAATGTCTGTAGGTCATAGTTTTCTTATCAGTTCATTCCTATGCAGCTGCTGGGGTATTAGGGATTCAGCGCAGTAATGCTGTTTTGACATTTTGGCAAAAGTACAATCACCCCCATTCCTTTTTATCTTCACTGTTCAAAAAAAGTTATAATTTCAAGAGCACCCAGAGGGTTCAAAAGCCTTCTGACCTTCTTTGTTAGTGCACTCTTCATTTAAAGAAGCATAGTTCAGGCCAAGGTCAATGTTATGTGTTAAAGTGTTCACATCCTTTTCTCTCTCTTACTTGCTTGACCTTTTTCTTATAGCTTAAGCCAAAGGGTGAAAATTAACAACTGTGCCAGCCCAAATAACTTTGCAAGGCAGAAAATGACCAATCAAAACATAATTGCACATGTACAATTATTAAAAATTTCATAATAAGGTGGAGGCAGATAATGCATATGGGGAAATAAGAGGGGATTCAAAGTCTGTAATAAGCCAAAGATTTCTTGGGAGTTGGGGAGAGGAATTTACCGGACTGCTAAGACACATTGCAGAGGTGCAGCATATGCCAACACTCACCTTTGGTCTTGTTGACTTCTGGGTAGGAAAAATATGAGTCAAAATTAATTCTTTTCCTACTCACTCTGGTTTAAAGAAATGTTCTGGCTGGTGCTCCTGCTGATGCAGAGAGCTGGGACAAACTTGAAGGGGAAATAGCCAAAAGGGTGAGGATACTGCACCCACAACGACACTGACATGGCTGACTCACCCGCTTTGAAGAGTAGGAAGAACGTCTGTGGTGGCGCCGTCTCCGATGGCGTCGCCTACTTCCTGAGTGACGGTGATGAATGCTGCTGTCTGTGTAGCCCATCGATTCTGTGTCCTGATGGTAGTGGTCTCGATGATGATGATGGTGGTGATGGTGATGGCTGCCCAAGTTGGTTGTTGCGCTGCTGTTGTTGGTGTTGAAAGACGGGGAGTGGTGGTGGTCATCATAGTGCCGCCTGTGTCGGGCTCTGCGATCAATGCTGGGGTGAGAAATGAGCAAATACAGTAACAGATTCATTATTAGTAACCCAAATACAAATATAACCATCTCCAGGATCACTGCATTTGCAAAGCTGCACTTGTTTGTAAGCAAGCTTAACCAGCTTCCTGGGTGCAACAAAAAGTGGCATAAAGTAAGAAAACCATTTAGTTCAACAACCCAATATACTGCCTAACTTACTGCTCAAATAAGGGCTGTCTGGACATCAATAAATGGGCAATGAGTTTACCTAAAAAAAAGGGTCCGAAAAGACCTTTGGTTAACGGGACCTGAACATTATAAATTACAAGGACAGCAGCAGCTAATGATAAAATATTTGAAAATACGACTGGCATAGGGATCTCTCTTCACCAATCATTCTACCCACTTGTAAAATCATTTCCCCTAGTATGTAATCTGTTCACAATTGCTAAAAAAATACACCACTTCTGTCTTTATAAGGGTGCATGTATCTGTTACTTCTTGAACTACACTGACTGATTTCATGCTTCTTCAAGCTTTAAAATGGACTGATTTGACTGAAACTTTGAAACATTTCCATATTTTTCTATTCATTGCCATTAACATTGATCTTCTTAATCAAACCAAAGTCCACATACCAGCTGGGCTACTGGGATGGAAAAACTGTTGGGACAGACAGAGAACCACACAGAGTTCACAATCAATCAAGTTGTACTTGCACTCAGATTTGTAACGGCAAAAGAAATCCGAGTCGAATGCAATCATGAGGGATAAATATTTATATTGTCTATAAAGTGACGGCAGCAAATGAAGACAAAATTCTTAAGTTTATTTGTCATCATTTCAAGTTGCTTGTTCATTTATGCACATTTTCCATGCTTTGATTTTCATTTTTCCAAAAATGTTCGGCACTAAACCATCTTTAGATATTAAGTCCAATCTAAGTCAGTCATGATGCTCAAGTTTAATGTAAGTCCAGCAAAGAAAAGTTCAAAGATTTCACATGTCTGAAATTTATTATTGGTTCCTTTTCAAATATAATGTGTCAAGCAATGTTTTCTTTAGGCTAAATGAGATGAGGGTGACATTCCCCCATTTCCATAAATTTGGGCAGGGTATCTGTAAATTTTGAGGGTGATTTTTTAAAAGATTTTTGTCAAATTCTATTTCTTTACTGCAAAAAAAATTACGGGGGTATCTGCATGCTTTCAGAGAATTTTTCTTGGGATAGGGGGAACTGGGATTTGAAATTGAAAGGATGAATTGCATGATCTGGGGAAAACACTGGTGAGTGTGATCAATGTGAAGATTGCAATGCAAGCAAAGCTATACATACACCAAAATTTTTTTACAGATTTCAAGTCTTGTTCATTCCAAGTGGAGTTTTTTTACTTTGCAGACAGCAAAATTAACATCCATGAGTACAGTATCTACTTAATTCTTAAATTTCAGTATAAACTCATGATCTCGAACTCCAGGGAGACAGCTTGAAAATATGAGATCTTAAAACAGATACACAATATTTCCTTGAGGTCACATGAGTTGAGACACTCCTCACTTGTCAAAAAGTTGAGAGGGGATTAATAAAATTTCAAGGGATTTTAGGTGTTTCTCAAGCAATGCAAACTTTTGAGTGAAGGGGTTATTGGCACGTTTCGTGTTTTTTATTTTAAAACCTTAAAAAATAATACATTAAAAAATTAAATACATTGAATGTGTATGGATCTCCTCTTCTTTTGTCAATCCAAAGTTGCACTAGTTAAAGAAAAAAACCCTAAAATCTCTCGAAAACATTAACAAATTACTCCTCACATTTATGACAAGGGAATGTCTTCCCAAACTCTTATAAAAGAAAATAATGCCTTATAATAATTATAACAAAATCTAAGGCATACTGAGTCTTATTTGAGCCCGAATGACAAGTAATATTTTTCTGCTGGGCTAGAACTTACTAGAAGTTAAAAATTTGCTTGGTGGAATAAAGCCTGAAATTAATATAGTTTTTTGCAACCTGATATTTAATGTCTGACACAGCCAAACCAAAAGATACCATATGTCGCATAATTTCTTGTTGATCTTCCATAATACCTCCCAAACCAGGTCCTTACTCCCAGACATCTTAAAAGTTAAAAACACTTGAATTCACAAATAACAGAAATTGTGACTTCAAATGCTTGCTAAAGAAGCACAAGTCAAATCTGGATGATACTTTACTATGAATGTCCAAATAATAATACAGGGTGGAAAATAACAGCACAGGGTGGAAAAGTGGAGAATTTTAAGAACAGTATTGGCTGGAAGGATAAAAGAATATTAAAAGTTCAAGGCAGAAGGATAAGAAATGTAATAATGATGCATGTGTCCTTGAACTGACATAAGTGTGGCAGAAAATGCCTTGCTGTTTTATATTCAGAGCAATATTGCTGTGACAAAATTTGGAAGAAGTAGCCTTTTTGCCCTTCACCGTACACAAATCATTATTTCAAGACAATCCTGTGTGTGCAAACCACTTTCGATCTTCTTTGCTGATGAGCTCTCACTTAAAGAAGCTTAGCCCCCGTCTGTGCCGAAGATCAATGTCGTTTGTGATGCTGTTGCATTTATTATTTCATTCTCTCTCTCTCTCTGACCTTTGTCAAGAGGCTTTAGCTGGAGGGTAAAAATTGATAATAGTACAGGCCCAAACAAACATTGTACGGGATGGACAACACCCGGCGAAAAAAAAATTGTACATGTACGATTATTCAGACATTCATAGTAAGCAGTCAGTGGCATCTGCAGTTTCCCACCCTGGAAGCTTAAAGTATGTCTGTTCTGTCATAAAAATCATAGTACCAACCTTCTTGATCTGTGGTGTGGATTATCAAAGTAATCAGCCTCCTCATCTCGGCGCTTTTTGAGACGTCTATATTCACTGTCATGACCATCACTGCCCTTACTGAAGGAACGTTTCCGTCGCCCCCTGGGCATCTGAAACAAAGACCACATCAATGATATAAAAGGAGCCAACTCAACAAATTAATATTAACTAGTCAAAGCACCCGCAAATTTGCAAGGTTACTGTGTGAAGCAAACGACCAAACTGCTAATGCAGCATTTACACTGCTTCTCTTTTATTATTTATTATGCTCAAACCCGTCCTTGTATGTAAACATATCGGTTAAACTGAGAAAATATATAACACGCTAAACGACTTTTATTGGCACCAGCCTCCTTAAAAACAACCCATATTCGAGAAATTTGGCCTCAAGACGTTAAATTGGCTACAGACACCACAATAGGCTATAGAATGAAAAAAGAAACGACGTCATGCACATATGGATGTCTGAGTTAAAAAATGAAGCCGGTCACTCGGATGTGGGAAAATCCATTTTGTATAATTCGGGGGCAGAAGATGAACCATCACTGACCAAAATAGGACCATCTGCACAGAATTTGTGACTCTCACAGCAAATCTGAGCAAAATGGGTTTAGAAATAAACTTACACGAATGCGTACAAAGAAAAGCTTTCTCTTTTTATAATACTAGTGAATGCACCCGCAAATCTGCGGCGTTATCATACTAAGCAAAAGACCAAACTACACCTACAACATTAACATTGCTCCTCTTTTTGTACTTATTGTGCTCAAAATTGTCATTGTGTGTAAACATATCGGTTAATTAAGCTGAAAATAAAAAAACCCGCTAAATATTGATGATTTTTCTCAACGCCAGCCTCTCTAAAAACCTGTCACATTTGAAGAATTTAGCCTCAAAACTCCAATTTGGCTGCCGACACCACAATAGTAGTGACGTCATGAGCATTAAAAATAAACGTGAGATTGAAAAATGGAACATAAATTTGGATATGGGAAAATCCATTTTCTACATATTTCTGAGACAATCAGGAACAGCGCTGCCCACCAATTATTAAAAAAAGGACCAGTTATGGTCAGTTTGTGACTTACACATGATGAAATTAGTGGAGAAATTAACCCCCGCGACGTGCAAGGGAGGAAGCGTTATTTGGCTGTTGACACAGCCAAGTCTAGGACTTGCGTCTTTCTATCAGAAAGCACCAGTATTCGAACTGGCGGTTCACATAGCCAAAGTCATGTTCATTCTATTAATTCTGCTCCTTTTCCGACTTTTCGTACCGATGATTATGTTCACTCTGGCGATCAGCTCTGCTACGTACATACTCTTGACCCGGCATCTGATACAAATGCTTGGAGTTTGAGCTTTGAGAACCGGAAGTAAACATTTCAGGGGCGAACCGCAAAACCAATGACGTATGGTCCATTAAAAAACACTAAAGTGGGACCCTACTTGCGAAACAAAGAAACTTTACATAATTATCAAACTAATACTTGCGGACCATTTTTAAGGCAAAGAAATTATCAAAAGAAACACCTTCAAACCAAAAGGAAGGTGTCTGCATTTTGCTCAAATCAAATCGTGAAGCTTTGCTTAGTCAAAAGTATTGTGCAATATTGGTAGCTCTTGAAACCTTCCCTTTCAAGTCACATTTCTTGCACCATGGGATCCTCAACGACTTTCTCTCTAAATAGACGTTATCCGGAAATCCGATTGCGAGAGGTAACTCCTGAAAGTTAACACTTAAATGAGTTATGTCCCCTTTCCTGGACCCACTCGAGTTGTACACAGTGTGAGGAAAGCGTGTTGCAGAAAGGGTACCTAGCGCATAGACAGACTGGTGAACGTGACATTGACCTGTTTATACAATTTTACACGCCATTAACTTATTGACCGCACGGCCTATTCGCATAACTTTTAGCAAGCGCAATCAATTCCATTGATATCAGTAACAGTACATTCCAATACGTAAAACACTGTAGGCCTACAGCTCGATGTATAAACTTAACTCACATTGTACATCAAAATTAGGCCCAACATTTGTGCAGAGTGCTGATCTGTAAAGATATTTAATATACGTGAGAAATTTGAACAGTAAAATTGTATCGAACG
>JAWQUT010000451.1:460273-470456 GCA_033807755.1 Ellobium chinense
AAAAAAAAAACAAAGCAAAAAATCTGGTAGTACAATATACTAGTTTCGCAATGGTTGGACAGATGTTCACAATTCTTGGACAAGTTTAAAAAAACATGGCAAACCTTGGACAGGTACCTGACAGTTGCCCATAATTTTTTAATAGACTATGACTTTATTGGCTGAACTTTGCTGTCCCACCATAATTTTTGCTAAAAAATGTGCGTCTATTAGCCACTTTCGGTTTCTATCTAGGTCTTCCCAGACTGGAGATAAACGAGGTCAAACGAAGGATACCAATTTTTTTAGGCTATGTGTGTTCGCAGCCGTGACACTACTCTATATCGATATTTCGACTAAATCGGTGCCGTTATTAGAGAAAGCCGTAGTCTAAATCTGCAACAGAACATTTTGATTCCAGATCAAGACTAGACTAGACTAGACCAGTAAGACAAGATAGTCTAGATCCAGGTCCAGGGATTGAATGACCTGTGCTTTCTCTTCTCATCTAGCCATTGTGCCAGGTGTTTGGCTATCAATATCATATGGGAGAGGACCGCTCTTGCATTGATGCAGTTCATTTAGTCATTGGTTTAGCCACAAGATCGGTCCTATCCCGTGATTATCCCAGGTGTTTTAGCCTAACCCTCACCAAGCACACCCTGGGAGGGTCACCAAATTCTTTACCAAATCACGATGGCTAAGATATGCCCTAGTGAGTGCAGAAAGGCTAGAGAATGTCATGTTACTGCAATAAACTGGATTTTTCAAGCACCAAATATGGCGGAATCGTAATTCGGACACCCACATTTTCAAGCAGAAGTCTAAGGGTCTATAGTCTTAATTTCCTGGCAAAGAGACCTTTGAATATAATAAAACATAGATTCTTTCACCAAAATCACAACCATATTGATGGATATTTACTGTGTTTAAGATCGTCTGGTTAGTCTTTTCCCACAAAAAGTCCAGATTTATGTGCCTTCGGCAGGTAGATATTATCGATGTCAGCGCATCCATAAGCAATGAAAAAAATCACTTGTGATTGGTCAAACTCTGACGACGTCAGTACTACGAAGCGTAACGTGGATCGGTTGTAGACGTGTGTTTAATTAAATGTTTAAATTGCTCACAATTATAATTCTCGTCAGTATTACGACTGATTGTTTTAAAAATATAATTAATATTGTTTGAAATTCATAGACTGTATTTAAATAGCACTGCTAGAAGCATTATTTGGCAGTCCTCAATCTGGCTAATCCAGTATTTCATGCAAGAACTCCTGTCTAAATTCCAAACCATGGCTGAAAAAAAATGAAGTGTCAATCCGCACAAAATGTGGAACAAAAGTAGCTCATTATTTTCTTGCTAGAGGCTAACATAAAGGGCATGTACAATTATCCGATCTTATTCCTCCTACCTACCAAATCTCCAGCTATCTAAAATAGTAAACTTCACTACAACATGTACTACTGTTATTCTAGCATAACAAAGAAGTTTCACAGGCCTAACAAAATTTGAATTACCTGGTACAACGGTAGGCCCCAAGCAAAGTGACGAATCAGTAAATAATAACAATGCAAAGTACATAGTTATAAAGCTTCCACCATAGGGACACTTAGATGACTAGTTCAAAAACTTCATTGTACAACAAGTCTTTAACACTGTTCATGAAGTAAAATCTTACGTTGGAAATAAGGCAACTGATAATGTATGTTTGTAAGCTACTTCAGCTTCAGCCTTGCGTGGTGACCAGCAGTAATCATTTATTGTGCATATGACTGTCTCCCCAGAAAATCATAGTCGCAAACTACAGCAAATTTCCACGTTTTTAAGACTGCTGTAATTCTGCAGTCTCTTTGCAAATTTATAAATTTTCCGCGAATTTGGTGTAATTTTTTATATTTTTTTTATTTTGGTCGAACAATGCAAATTTTATGCCAAGGTCACAATAATTATTGTGTCAATAGATCCACAGTAAATGTGTTATATTTCTACAGCTTTGCAGTGATATTGTAGTAAACAATGCTGCATAATGACAAAAATAATGAATTTATAAAGCTGTCTTTACCATTTATTTCTTTAGATTTTGGCGCAAATTTTACCACTTTTTGCATGCAAAGTTTGCAATTCTTGGTGCCAATTTTGGGGGTTTGAAATGCAATTTTCTGCAAGGGCAGAAATGACCCCAAGTCTAGAGCATGCAAATAATATGTCATAACTTTTGAGCTGCCAGCGCCCGAACCAGTTAAGGGCCATTTTTCATGGCCACCCAGCTACAAATAACTTTCTGGGTAATTGCATGTCCCGTGTATAAAACAAATAACAAGGCCAACAATCAACATGCCATTGATAGCACTGTTCCAAGCAAAATCAAAGAAATCTAAACTGGACCACAGTTCCCAACCATTCTAAACTTTGCAACCTGAATCTTTCATTTGTTCTCAGGTGACGTGTTTCAGTGAAGGTTTGCCTGACATTGTTAAGTTACAATAGGCAAAGATCCAAGTTATTTCACTAAGACATTAATACCTGTTTTCTAACTGGATAAGATGAGGTAATGCATTCAGTGACCTTTACTAATAGTCTTCCGATGGGTCAACCACTATAGGGAATAAATTTTGAGACGAAAATCATGGTGGATCAATAAAATAATGAGATGATAAATAAGCTGACTATATACAGAAATGTCCGAAAATAATTAACTTTGTAAAGAAAAAGTGCATTACATATATTTAGCGAACCACTGCAGCCATTTAGTCTGATAACCTGTTCAAGAAACCAAGTAACAGAGAGAAGCAAAATTCACCAATTAAAACTCTGAAGCCCTGATTAAAAAATTAAATACCTGCATATTTTTTCAGTTTTCCTTTGGGCGTTAGAGGACATCTCTTGGTATGTTTAGACTTCTATGTAATTTGCAGAGTTATGAGGCAGGAAATATTGCAAGGTACGTGCAATACTTTTTAAGGGCAAGTGCGGCACCCTGTAGGGGTAAAATTGGGTAAAATTGTGTAAAATTAGTTAAAGGCAGTTTCTTGGACGGCCACACGTCCTTTATCGGTTCTTGAAGTTATTTTCATGATACCTGTCTCAAAAAAGTTTATTTTGATGCAAAAGGAAATGGTCACCCTTTCTCAAATGCACCTGTTGGGTAATCTTTATCGTCAGTTATTTCAAAATCACAGTTTTTGTCACTCTGTCCCTTCGATCTGACATTTTTTCTGGTCCAATTTACATAAAATTTTGCATAACAACTCTCCAAGCCCCTGTTTTGAGAATATCGTGGGCTTTTTCCGATATCTTGTGTTTTTGGTGTTTTTTAAGAAACATTTTTAAAGTTGAAAATTCTCAATGTTTTTTATGACATTTTTAATAAAGAAGAAAGAAAAGCCCGTGGCATTCTATTTTTAAATAAAGTGATCTTTCAAATGGAAAAAACAACGACAACAAAAAACCAGCATCCTACCATCTATTGTTCTCCAGATCGAAGGGTTCAAAGTTATGCAAAAGTCATCCATATTTTCCAATATGGCGGCCAAACAATTGGCGTTTCCAATGTAACAAAGGGAGGAAATTGCGAAAACACCCTGTTTATCTTCCCTCCTGGCCCTACGTGACCCATATTTCACCCCAAATTGACAAAATTCTGTTTATTAATGAAAATGGCCTAGTTCTGCCGCACGTGCCCTTAAGAATTATCTGAATACATTGAATTTGCAATACTGAAATGGTGATAGCAATGAAAAACATTCCAAAATACTAAACTAGTTTTGCCAATCCCTAGATTTTGTGATAACCAAGATTGGAGTTTGCGATCATGCATAGATCTTAAAATGTCACCCCAGTTTCCTTGGTCTGAAAGGATGGGGTTGGGAACTATGTAGCTGACATTCATGCGCAAAAGAATTATTGCTATTTTGGGGGGTTTTGAAAAGGAACAAACTAAACGCAATATCTATCGGCACGGCCATGGGCTCACAAAGTATGTAACTTTATCGCCCTGTCTATTGATAGGCGACCACCGGGCGAATAGGATAAACAACATGGCGTTCGCCATAAGAAAAGCCACGACCTATCTGGTGAAGAGAATGCATTTGCGGCCTGTGAAGAAAATAAAATTTGTTTTTGATCCCTATATGAAAAACGTCACGTCCATCAGGTATATAATTTGAAAGGCAACAGAATGCGCTTCACATCCCCACTGCATCCATCAAGAGAGCGGCGTTTCTGACTCTTGCTCTGTTGAATGTTGACTGAGTCACCAGAGTGATTGAGTGATTCACTGATTGACATTGGTGATTGGATTCAATACTGACACTACCCAGAGGCAAAGGTCGTGGGTTCGATTCTTGACTGTAGTCAAGTTGTGATTGCATTGGGAGAGCAGTCCATCTGTCTGTGAAATGGGTAGCCTACCTGGCTTTAGACTATAGACCACAGTGAAAGAATTATTATCAGAATGCTACTAGACTTTGAAGACTAAGAACAGCGATCACTGATCAGTCATCCGAGTCTGTAAATGGCAGTGGCACTGTATACTGCCAGGGAGTTGAGAAAGTCCTAGAGTGACGGATCTACTGGGGTAATAAAAGCATGAAGTCACGTGAGGGGGCATCAGTCTTGATATATTATAAAACTTCAACCAGCTGTTAGATAGAACTCTACATCGTCATTGTTATTATTATTATAAATAAAATTTGCAAGATTGTAAGTCAGGATTTTACCACAGAATATTCACCGGGCAGATGGCACATTCATGTTCCACAAATCCAAAGCAGGCATGTCCCCTTTGACTGAGCTTGGTCTACCCAGTAGAGATGGACATAACGAAAACTTTCTTTGGAAAAGTTAGATGAAATCAAAATAAAAAGTATAACTAGGTCTAGATCCATGAAGGCCTGTATCAAGTCCAGTATATAAATGTGTATAAGGTTGCGCAGTTATTCTGCATGACTGTGGTAACTGTTTATACCCAGTTACCGCATTAGTTTTAACAAAAATGGAAGAAATAGATTAGATGAGATAAATGCCCACAATCAAATCACATGCATGATTTCAGGGAGATCTCTGTGCCACATACTGCACCTCTCATAAGGAAAACTCTTGTATGAGGTCCATAATGATACATAGTAATCTTTGAAACTCAAACCCCTAACATAATGATGATTCCAGCCCAACCAAATAACTTAAGCACCACATAAATCTGTCCCCCTTAGAAAATTACAATGCAAAACACTGCAGATTTCTGTGTTTGAACTGTTTGTGAGGCTGTGCTGCAATTTTGCAAGTTTTCACAAACTTTTATATTATATTTTCCTCCTATTTGGTGCAAAGTTTGCAAATTTTTGGTTGATATTTATGCCACGGTTGAGTATTGTGTCAATGGCAACACAGACAAATGTCTTTCTTTTCTACAACAATATAGCAAAACTGTACCATAGTAAACAGTGCTACATAGTGGTTTAATTGTAACAAAGTTATGGAGCAATTTCTGTAAATTTTTGAAGACTTTGGTGCAAATTTGTCACTTTCTGCATGCAAATTGTGCAGTTGTTGATGCAGATTTTGGCAATTTGGAATGCAATTTTCTGGAAGGACAGATAAATAGAGAGGTAATCTAATTATGGTTAGTTGGCATGTTCTTCTACAAGACAGTGATAGTGCATAATTATTGGGACATGGCCAGTCTCACTGGGTCCAATGCAAGAAGAGTTGACATGGAAATGGAATTAATTGTGCTTGTTCTCCATTCATTCTTGTGCTTGTTAAATGTTTATTTTCAAACCTTTCCTCTAGTTCATAGAGCAAGCATTTCAGTGTAGGAATCCATTCTGATTATAAATCCATTGATGTGAATCCATTGGACGGAGGAACTTTCACATGTTCTGAAGTTTATAATATCACTACATCATGCAGAGCCTCTTATTTCAGATGCCACATGTTGAAATTGAACTAAACTTTTTCATATCTTCCACAGAGAGACTGCATCTACACTGCATACATCTGACATTCTGGAAACAAATCAAGGGACTCTGCTGAAATTCGACATCCGATCAGACCGCACAGAACCTCAGATAGACATAGAATTCAGTAAGTATGCTTGAAATGTTTGCAATTAATTCATCTTTCTGAGCTAGGATATATAGTGTAGAGTGAAGCTCATAACAAGCATGAGTGACAGAGTAATGCTTTGGTAAATAAGCATGATTGGAAATCAGTGCTGCAAAGAAATGAGGAAATGCACATCCATTGGCTAAGTTTAGGCATGTGGGAGCTTTATTTAACACTTCAGAAGGGTCATTTAGCAATTTTCAAAAAGGGGATCCATAACTAATTGAAAGTCTCTTTGCCAGATTTTGAAATAGGAAAACTGAGCATTGTCCATAGTGTAGTGATAGTGTTTCTACTGATAACAAATAAATATTGCCAGAACATTACATTTCAAGAAAGGCATAGTGACTGTAATAAAGTTAGTTGGTAGAGCTTCAGGCTTTGCTTAACCTGCTTTGTTACATTCATAGATGTTTATTGCAGATCGTCAGATTCCTTTTATATAATAGGTCTTCATGGTGACACAAAACCAGGAAAAAACTGAACTGAGTTTTTAAGACGGTTATAATCATGGGGAAGTTTGACACATTATTCAAATTATTGCTGAAACAGTGCTACAAATAACCTGAAAAATCTTTATGACATGCTCTTTTTCGAAATTTTCACTTCAATCTTGTATGTTGAGTAATGGCTAGTTGGATATTAATTTTGGAATGCTATTGTTCTGCTCCCAATTGCATGGTAGAATTGAAATTTAGTAAGTCATGAAATTTGCTGTTGAAAAGTTTGAACCAAACAGTGAAAATCCATGGCAATCCACCATATGTCCCTGACCAGCACTGAACTGTTTGTTTCAGATGATGGCCACAAGCTGGTGTTTGAAACTGCCAACCTGACCCACCTAGAAATTCTTGACTACCTGTATGAGTTTTTGGATGAAAAGGACCCCAAGAAACACGAAGGACCGGAGCTGATCACCAAGAGTGCAAAGGTCACGGGTAAAGGCAAGGGCAAGAAAAGATAACCCCTGCTGATAGGTGGTAGCTGCTGGTTGTATTCTTTGTATGGTTGCATTGTATGGTGGTAAAATATGGAGAACTTTTTACTGCACCAAAGGGAATCCATGGATTTCACTGTTGATGATGAGACCATGGGTATGTGAGAAAATATCACACATGCAGTGTCATAAAAGATAAACCATCTCATGGTTGTTTTATAAAAGTGGAAACGAAGAAGACAAGAATGTGCATGTGAGAGTTTGTATGAAAAGAAGGGAGTTTTTTTGTCAACTGAGACTGAGATCTGTTTGTTAAGATACATAATATGATAATGGATGTTGTGTTGGTTACATTGGCCTTCATTTTATTATATACTGGATGGGATGCTGTCTTTTGCCAATCAGGCCATCCTTATATGGCAGTAGTCAAATGAAAGAAAATTCCCTTTTAAAACTGCAGGAAGATGGGTGAAAGGGGCATGGGGAAAGGAAAAAGGATGAGAAGGGAGGAGAAGGAAAGAAAGGAGGAGAAAGTAAGGGAAGTAGGAAACTTGATGGAGGAAGTTAACTTTGGTATCATAATTGGTCTTATGTGTCCGGGGTCTTCAAATAAATGTACAGCATAGTAGATATGTTGAAAGAATTAACAATGAAAATGAGGCAGGAAGAAGATGGAAGGGAGTAGGAAGAACATCACTCCTTAAAGCCGTGTTGAAAATGGGTACCTAAGATATAAAGAAGTAGGCAGTACTTGCATATTTGCAAGAATTGCAAGAACGATCCATAATCAGATTACAATAGGGCATTTAATAGCATGATATTTGGCTTGATTTTGAAAGGGGAATATATGGAGTTACCCAGAGTACAGTGATGTTGTTCCTGGAAGAAAATTAATGAGTAGTAAATTTATTGAAGATTAGATAAAATGACTCAATGAAATAAAGCTTCAATAGTATGTAAACCTACACATCTTCATACATGCATTTTATGATTTCAATGTCTTGATGCAATACTACTGTAATTGCCGTCTCAAACTCATATGTGTGGTGCTGCAGGAAAACTCGTTGGAAGACGCAAAAACACAAAAAATGGGGACTTTTTTTCTTCGTGTAAACAGAAATTTCATGTTAAATGGGTTTGTGTATCCTTTCAGATTTACACATTTTGCTCCTTATGGCAATAAAATGTTCATTTAATGATCCAATGATGGTGTTATTAATAACTAAGATTTAACACTGAAAAATGTAGAGATATTTTTTTCATATTACAAAGACAAGTTTTGACAAATAGGCATTTACAGGAGTATTGCAGCAAACTACTGGTTAAGGTTTATGAGGTTGATAACATTTAATCATACTTTAGTATTTTTTTCGTGTTTTTCAGTTCTGAAGACCAGAATTTGTATTTTTCTTATAGTGAACATTAGTAAAATTTGTTTCATGTCCAAGTTTGAATGTTAAAAGTGTTTAGTTAACACAGTGTTTGTGAAAGTTTTCAACAAAGTATGAAGTATTGAGAAGATATGTGTGGTGCTGCAGGAAAACTCGTTGGAAGACGCAAAAACAGTAAATACCTGATAACACAAATTCCAGGGGACAACAGAAGTGTGTTCGTGTTATCAAGAATTTGTGTACAGAAGAGTACATTGGAAATAAGGGAGATGGCCCATTTTTTTTACACATAAACACTTGTTCTATAGGCTGGGTTGTCTATGGGCAGTTACGTTACAGAGGACTCAGGGGGGTGGGGGGATGTCCGGCTAAAGTGGTTGGGGGAGGCAAAGTCATTACATAGCGAGCAGGGTGAGAGTGTAGGGTCATGGATGGAAAACATTGCGCTGGCAATGCAAACGAAAAAGGAGAGTTCAAGCAAAACAATGGTGTGGCCCAAAAGTTGTTTGCGTTATCGAGATCCTTTAGAATTCTAGTGTAAACGGAATTTGGAATGCATAGATTATAGAGCGAAAAAAAAAAATGGGGACTTTTTTTCTTCTTGTAAACAGAAATTTCATGTTAAATGGTTTTGTGTTAAGTGAAGTCTACTGTACTAGTTTTCAGATAGAGGCCCATAAAGTTGATTTTGGGCTGTTCCATGGAAATAGAGATTTTTGTATCATATTAATCTATGACTTTCATTCTGTCTTCGGTGTGAATATTATAGCAAACTATGAAACTGAAGTGCTTTAATTTTTTAAATTTTTAACGCACCTCTCTTTAGTACGAAGCCATGTTGACTATTTTTTTTTCTCTCATGCTGACATGCCTTACCAACCATCAAACACAAAATCTGGCATAGAATGCTTATAGTTATCTATTTTTCAGTTACAGACATGTTTATCCCGCTATTTTTTTCTATAGTTGTCTAAATAATGCATGAATTTGCCATGATATAAGTAAATAGACAAAAATAAGCACTTATTTGAAGCATAAATTTTAGAAGCGGTTTTCCTTATTTCTTATTTTTCAACTCTCCTTTTTTTAAAAAGCCATAGCTTGAGACCTGTAAGAGATATTGATTTCACATAAAAAGTAAAATGCTGAGGAAATGTTACTCTGTGAGATGACTAAACATCTCAAAATGTAAAATTTGACCCACGTGAAGGATTTTTCTGGAGCAACACACATATAGTGTACACGATAGTGTAGATGTGCTGGTGCCATGATGTATTTACTGTGATTGTAGTGGTTGAACAGTGTGATTTACTATGCACAATTCATGGACAGAAGACAGTTGGTTTGAGTTGTGTCTTAGAACAATAACATTAAAATTACAAAAACTTTAAACACTAGAGCAACTGTTCCTGTCTATTCATTGATTATGTCTTCATGTGATTGCTCTGTTTCCAATACAATACAATACAATACAATACAATACAATACAATACAATACAATACAATACAACAATACAATACAATACAATACAATACAATACAATAGAATACATTACAATACAATACAATACAATACAATACAATACAATACAATAAAGCACAACACACAAAACCATAAGTTTATTTATAGGCTGTTCCTACACAAATTGGATATGAAATACTGAGCGACATTAAGGAGCAGCTTTACTTGATCAGCTAGTGTTTCTAGTGTAAATATGTGACAGGAAAAAGGAAGGGACCCTTGTCTTTGGCAGCTCAGTTTGAA
>JAWQUT010000451.1:483548-502699 GCA_033807755.1 Ellobium chinense
CCCACACACACACACACACACATACATATATACCTACACACATACCTACTCACTCTCACACATTTTCCCATACACTTTATATACTATTACTCCTAGTTCTAACGTTTTCTGAAATTCTGTCAGTTTGTGTCACCTGCCTCCATCAAAATCCCCTTTCCTACCTCTATCAAGACATGTATACTACTCACTCTCTGAGGTAAGCCACCACATTCTTTATCCAGACTCTCCTGTTGTTCTCATCGCTGATCATAGGAATGAAAGGTTTGGAGCCGATCTGCCAACCACCCACAGCCAGCAGCACTTTCAGGTTCGGGTTTTCATCTTTGAGGGCCAGAGCTCTCGAGTAGAGACCTGCTCGGAGAGAAAATAAAAATATTTTGTTAACAATTAAAAAACGTTGATATTGTAATGTTTGATGAATCACATATCACATACACTATGATATTGAACGGCGAAAAAAAGAAATCCATTTAGTTTTACAACTTGCTAACTCAGAACTCACGAGGCTGATATTTGACATGCATGAGCAAACAAATATTTTCTGTTAATGCCGCTATAATTTTGTCACAGCTGAACAACAACAACAACAACAACAACAACAACAACAACAACAACAACAACAACAACAATGATAACAACAACAACAACAACAACAACAACAATGATAACAACAACTGCAACAACAACAACATCATCATCAACAACGACAACAATAACAACAACAACAACTACAACAAAGCCCCATATCTAACAATGACATGCTAAGTGTGCGTCAGCAAGCTGGCCTGAGCAAGTCATTTTCTTGAAATGTATTTCCAATTGTTTAACTGTGACAAAAAGGTAGACTATAACATCCACGCCAATGAAACTTGCAACAGTAGTAGACGATATGTCCCCTTTGTTGTTATTAAAAATCCTTCAAAGTTTCATCCTAATCGTTGAAGTAACAAAAAAAAAATCAGCTAGCCTAGACAGCCAGCCAGCTAGCTAGCCAGTCAGCTAGTGAGCCAGCCAGTCAGCCAGTTAGCCAGCCAGCCACCCAACCAACCAATCACTACACAAACCTTTGTGTCCCTGATCGTTCCTGTTGAATGGCCTGAGGTCCCTTCCGTCTGAACTGATGTCGACAAAGGCGTAGATCAGGTGGGTGCATAGATGGGGATTTATGTTCTCGGGTAAGAAGTTCCCCACCCCCTGACGTTTTTGAGCGAAACTGCTGTAATAGCAGAAGATTAATTTCCCTGTGGAAGAAAAATATTCAGAGGCAAAGTTAAACTCATACGATCTTATGTATAGTTATCAAGCGTGATGATTTCGTCAGGTGAGATATGAAGTAGCATTTTTGTTAGTATGAGAAGTAAGAGTGAATTAAATTTTATGAAGACTTTATTTGGACCCAGTTTTCCATTAGTTACCACCAATACGTAAAGTTAAACAAGTTTGATCACAGAAAACAATTCTTCGGGGTTAGGGAATGTTTGAAAAGTTTCATTAGAGAAAAGATATTATCAGTATCATATTATTCCATGGGAGTTTGGACTCAGTAGAAATGTAATACTAATAGCACGCCATTATGCGTTGCTTATTTCGGATTTGTAGAGAAAATTTTAGGACAGACCGACAGACAAGCAGACAGGCAGGCAGGGAGGCAGGCACAGACAGACAGACAGACAGACAGACAGACAGACAGACAGACAGACAGACAGACAGACGGGACGGGACAGACAGACAGACAGACAGACAGACAGACAGACATTTACATGTGAAAGGAAAGGCTAGTACACTGCGCAGTCACACAAGAAGGTTGATCAATTTGACATTTTTTTCTGATTTGTCACTTCAGGGCTTAACCCCGAGATTAGCAGGAAAAGTCAATTCCATTTTAGTCTGAGTTTGTGTTGGACCATAATACGAAGTGAACATTCGGAGCCCGGAGTCTCAAAATTTAATAATGATGATATGACGGTTAAGAGCCACTGTATCCAGGTAATTCCCGATCCTCATCTCCTGCGACTTTACACTATTTCTATCAGTAACATTCTCAGCTCCTTGAGGAGCATATTAGGTCCAAGGTCGGTGATAATATTCAGCATGAAGACACAGCTCTCTCCAATCTAAAGTCGCGCACACACCTTGCACATTTACGAGAAATAATATTTTCAGGGGAATTTACAATATGATCTTGGCGAGAATCAACCTCACGATCATTAAAAATTTGATTGCTAATGTACGATAGTTATACTTCCGCATACACTCATGCACAGAGATTCGCTATGCATTATGTTTTGATAAACATTTAATATCAGTTTGATACTTTAGTAAAAAGCTATAATATAGACCGAAAATTTTAAACTTACCAGAATGATAGTTGTTTTTTTCGTCATAAAGAAACATCATTATAGCCCACGTAATGATAATTGCTTATTTTGTCATAAAGAAACAGTCATTATAGTCCACGTAATGATAGTTGCTTATTTTGTCATAAAGAAACATCATTTTAACCCACGTAATGATAATTGCTTATTTCGTCATAAAGAAACAGTCATTATGGTCCACGTAATGATAGTTGCTTATTTCGTCATAAAGAAACATCATTATAGCCCACTTAATGATAATTGCTTATTTTGTCATAAAGAAACAGTCATTATAGTCCATGTAATGATAGTTGCTTATTTCGTCATAAAGAAACACTATTATAGCCCACGTAATGATAATTGCTTATTTCGTCATAAAGAAACAGTCATTATAGCTCACGTAATGATAATTGCCTATTTCGTCATAAAGAAACAGTCATTATAGTCCACGTAATGATAGTTGCTCATTTTGTTATAAAGAAACAGTCATTATAGTCCACGTAATGATAGCTGCTTATTTCGTTATAAAGAAACAGTCATTATAGTCCACGTAATGATAGCTGCTTATTTCGTCATAAAGAAACAGTCATTATAGTCCACGTAATGATAGTTGCTTATTTCGTCATAAAGAAACAGTCCATGCGTTCTTTTCCCTAAAACGCTTTCGCGCTACGCTTTGTTGCCAGTCTGCCCATCTTGCAAGTTCGTTGCTCATACACAGATATGACTTTCTAAGACTGGGTACTGTTTGCTTGTGGCAATACTTACCTTCAGCTACAGAGCTGAGCAAGGGTATCAAGGCCAGTGTGAAGAGAGCTGATATCTTGAGATACATCCTCATGACCGCGGTCAGTCTGTCCACCATTATCACAGTGTGTCCCTATAGGGATGGGTTATCTAACCGGCAAAGCAACTTTTGTAGAGTTGGCTGTAATTGATGGTCAATGGTCATAAATTTTGCTCACTGGTATGTGCGTATCTGTGTGTTGGACTCTGTCTTGATCCTTGGAGAGCTGTCGACAAGGACAGTGAAAGCGTTGAAACTGTCTTAAAAATATGAATTCGGAATTGACATATCACGAAACAAAATGCGTCATTACGAATGCAGTCGTTGCAGTTGACTCAGGTTAGATTGGTTAAGTTGGCACTTTTGGCGTCTCACAGACATGAACATGTAAGCTATAAAAGAATTTGTGACACCAAATATTGTTACTGACACCTCTAGGCTGTTTTCCAGGATGCTTGTTAACAAATTGTTATTAAATAGTTTATCACTAAGAGTCTATAGCCAGAAGTATGTCCTAGGCAGCCTCTAGAAGTAGGAATAACGGGCATTAGATGACGAGACCATGCAAGGGCTTGTGTTTCTCGCTGGCTGAGATTCAGCTGGTGATTTTATACCCTGGCCTAGTCCGCTCTATCCGGACCGGGAATGCAAAATCCCCTTGACCATGCGCATGTCAGGCCCACACGTATGCGTCTGCTTGTATGTCTGTTGATAAGCCAACACAACTCTCTATAAACCATTTTCCCCTTGTGCCGCTTTGTCTCTAAGACCGTAAGCTAAGATGGGATGGAAGAAGAACTGAGCATTGTGTTCAGAAGAGATAAAAACTCAGGTGGCTGAGGCATTAATCGCTGCACTAGCCAAACATGGTGTATTTACTCCGGACAGAGGTTTGCTGGGACAAGCAGGATTACTGGCAATGTGTCACAACAATACCGATGTGTGCTGACGTCAACCGCTTTGTTCGACATTAGAAACCTATCCTTCGTTGTAATCCTGTAATCCTGAACACTATATGAGTAACATGTCTAGAAACCCTTTTCCAACACATATTTATACATACAAGATCTTTTCATGTCTCTAAAGTCTCGTCCTTCTCCTCCGCACCTTGTGCTTGCCTCCTAGACAGCAAATATGGCTTATCAAATAATTTTCATTATAGAAGCGTTGGAATAGCACGGGCACTAAAACTTTTCAATGTGCCACCATTTGCTAAAAGTCATGAACTTTGTTAGTGAGTCCACCCGTCGTTATAACAACTTAAAAAAAATAATTAGCTACAAGCAGATTAGTTTTCAAAGTGATTTGAGACAAGTAAACTATTTTATAAAGTAATTAGCTACTTTCAATAACTTCTAAGACTTAAAATTCTTGGTTGATCTTCACGTGAAATTTGGAACACATTAACAGGCAGTCATGATTATTACGAGTTTTGCTGACCTAGATCTAGATCTCATTGCTAATATTTTTGTTACAGCGAGCACACACAAACAAACACACGGACACAAACATAGAGAGACACAGACACACACAGAGACATACAGACACACACACACAGATACACACACACACACACACACACATACACGCACATTATGGTGCCGCTTGTGCATTCGGTTTTTTTCTAAATCCATATATATTACACTGGTCATTGGTTTTTAGAAGGAAATGGAAAATGAAACCAAACACGGTTATTGTTTCTCCTCAAAGTTAAGAGGCGTTACCAAATGCAAATATTCATTTTTTTTCTTTTGCGCTGCTTCGACATTTTACAACAGATTGTAATCGTTTGGGTGAAATGTTTATCACCATGAGACATGCACTGCAAAAAGAAGGGTTTAAACGCCACACAATCCCATTGTCGGTTTGCTGTATCTTCTTCTTTTTAATTGTTAGCATGAACTTCAAGGGCGGGCAGTCAAACAGAGGGCCGTGGGATCAGCGTTTTGGCCCCCGTTGCGTAAACGTAAACCTAAACATACGGGACAGTGCACCTGGCTCAGGCGATAGAGAAGATGTCCAGGACAAGAGTCCTGGTGTTTTGTTTAAGAAAGTGGAGAAAAAAAAAACAAGCTTTAGAACCCACATTATTCTGGTGCAAATTTACTTTAATTATATAAATTGCACTATTTTCAAGAAATATATCTTTAAAATACATAACCAATAAAATGTCCAAGCACGATGTATTTGAGACAAATTTTAACAAAATGTGACCTGTAGTCTCAGTCAGTGACTATGGATGAACAACAAAGTTTCTGGATTTCAATAATGGCTGGAAAGGAAAGGGCATCTGGTCTTGAGATTACATACAGCAAGGTAACATTTTCACACATCCAAATTGAAGTAGAACTTAGGGACCTTATGAAGATCTTCAAAATGACGATTTCAAAGAAACTCAACTAATGTGAGAGTTTGCTAGATGGAAAGAAGAGATGACTCAATGATCTTTCAGTTTTAGTCCAAGGCAGATAATCAACCTGAAGATTTTGTAAGTTACACTAGACAAGACGAAATATCATCATGTTTGAGAGCTTGCGCGTTAACGATGAAATCTCTTACCATCGTCAAGAAATTGTATTAATACTGGATGTTGAACGCTATTAAGGGTGTAATCAGCAACAGGGCACTAATGTCACTCTTATGACTGTTAGTGAACCTATCCTTAATGGGCAAGCTCTGAAGTAACAACGGGCGAAAATAGATTATGATAACTCTAAACAGCACTGGACTGGAAATGTTCCCTGAACGGATGCTATCAGTTAAAACCCGACAATCCAGAGACTGGAGATAAAACTGTTGATTAATCCTTCACACTTTAGGTGGTTTCCAAAGCAACCAGATTGTCCAGAGACGGTCAAGATTAAAGATGGCGTTATTTACACTTCACAAGTTGCCACGAGGTTGACATAACCGTCGCGCCATGAGGTCGTCTGACGATGCTTGTCTATTTTTCGGTGGCGGACAATTGAGCGCAGGTCACACCTCTTTACGCAAACAACTCCCGAGTCCGATTACCTTTTAGAATGCTACGCCATAATGTCGAAATCACCATGCTGCGCGGAGTACACAGAAGCCTGACAATTACTTGAGAGCAATGGATAACATAACAGTAACGTGCTTAACCCTAATAGTGGCAATCGCCGATTGAATCGGCGATAAACCATGTGAGCAAGTGGCAACGCAGATTAGATCGGCTATATCGCCGTCCCATTTTTTTAGTTATTTCACCTAGTCCCTTGACCTTTATTTGGACTAGACGTGTTGTTCTTACATTGGACAGCTCGTTTAAGCTTGTTTTCTTCGCTGGAGCAAAATTTTTGTGACATTTCAGTTGATTTCGTATTTTTCTTTGGTTACATCCTGAAAAAATATACGTCAAAATATATAAGCAAAATTATACATTATTGGAAAGATAATAGATTTGTGCACAAGACAGTTGTGTTCAAACTGCAGATACTCTAAAAATACTTGGATTTCTGTGCACCTCCTGAAAATATTTTTTTGCGTCACCAGCGGCCATTTTTATTTTTCAAAGACCTGACCCCCAAAAATATAACCTATGCTTTCTTAAATTGTTTTTTCAAGTTGTCTGTCCAATTACCGTTCCAATGATATATAGTTTTGTACCTTTATAACTAAATTTGAATTTTTTATGAATTTTTTACAACCACCCATCATTTTGAGCAAAATATACCTTGCCACTTAGGAAAAAACTCCTGCCACTACTAGGGTTAAGGATAACGGGACACACACTGGACTCCTGAATCTACTGTTGTGACTGCTTTAGAGTAAAGGAAGGAGAGAGAGAGAGAGAGAGAGAGAGAGAGAGAGAGAGATGGAGAGAAAACGAGAGAGAGAGGGAGAGAGAAAGAGAGAAAGAGAGAGATAGAAAGAGAGAGAAAGAGAGAGAGAAAAGAGAGAGAAAGAGAGAAAGAAAGAGAGAAAGAAATAAAGAGAAAGAAAGAGAGAGAGAGAGAGAGAGAGAGAGAGAGAGAGAGAGAGAGAGAGAAGAGAGAGAGAGAGAGAGAGAGAGAGAGAGAGAGTAATTCTATAATTGGATAGCTTGTTATTACCAAGAATAAGATCGGAATCAAGAATCAAGATAATGTTTTCCTATTTAGCTCTTTCCATTTTAATTCTGTTTTCCATCTTTTCCACTGTCTTTCATTCATTGTTTTCACCTGCCGACTGTGGGATTATCTCTGCTTCTTCACTTACGCGGACCCAGGTGGGCATTTGGTCGCACAGGTAAACCAGTATCGGATGTGCAGCAAAGAATCGAAACCAAGTATTACATATTATTGCGTCATCATTTGTGCTGAATTGTCCGCCCCCCCTAACTTTATTGGCATAATTAATAACTCTGGACAAAGAACGCTGGTCAGGGTCACCATCAATTTGAGTGAACACAAAATAAGGCTCGCGAGAAGCGAGAAATTCAAACTTGCTGAAGAGAAGGAGACTTATTTTAATTTTTCTTTTTTTTAAACGATTTAAAAAACAGCAGCAGAAATTGCAACAACTCATTGCTAGACTTTTGAATGAACTGCAAAGTCTTTAATATGTTTAAAAAAATGAGCTACTGTATTCGGTACAAAATTTAGGTAGGGAATATTTATAGCGCGATAACAATTACATTTGATTTTGAATCATGCGTTTAATTCATTTTCGTTAGTATAATCGCACATGCACCGACCGGTACGTTATGTCAAAATTCTACGGAAATAGCCTTCGTTCATTTGAGCTTGCTTATATGCAGATACCCAGTAAAGGCGTAACAGAACATCAGAGGCAATATCTATTTACATTACGCTTAAAGTGATGCTTTCTTTACCATAACTTGCCATTCATTGACATTAATTAATTATGATATTTCAGTTTTACAGAGCACACCATTTCCTTTTTCTCTGCACCTATAAAATAAAAACACAGTCATATATGAATGTGTATGCTTCAGTATTCTGTACTTACCTTAGCATTCATTTCTTAGACACCATATTATAACAGGCATTTAGAATAAGAATCCTCAGCCATCCTAAATATCGCTGAAGCAGGCACTCCCTGTGGTCCAAGATTATTTGTGTTTTGCCTTCGCTTTTGATTAAAGGTTTGTGACAACTATTAGAGGGGCAAATCACTCATTAGTACAACTCAATTAATCCGCTGATATATAAAATCCTCCCTTTTTGGGGCCCTGCCAGCCAGTGTCAGGGTCTAGAAATAGGTAAAATGACCTGTGATCTAAATAGAGTATCCAGTTTTAAAGTTCCAGATTCAGTTTGAGCTTTCTCGATTTAAAAAAACCAACAAAACAACAAAATGTGTAGGCCTATGTACAGTGTATTACCACGCGGTCAAAACCAGCCAAATGAAAAATTTGGGACCAAATCAGAATTCGAGGTGACCTTATTCGAAAGAGATTTGTGAAAAATTTTGGGCTTTGACCCCCCTTTTTCTTCTTGTTAAAAGATCGGGCAAAAGAAGTACTGTCATGGAAGACATTTCCCGAAATCACAGTGGTATTTGTAGAATAACACAAAATGTTAATAGGGCCAAAAGAAGAAAAAACAATAGATTCCAACGAACCTGCACTGGATTTTGGCCCAAGGCTAGTTTGGTTACTTATTTCAGATTGCTGTTGTCTTGTTTATGGCTGTATGACCATCTTGTAATATGTAATGATATTAGCTTTAGCAAATTTGAAGAAAAAAAAAAGGAAGTTTTGGAAGAAAAACAATGAAAGTTCACATTAGTCCAAACCGCATGTTTTTCTTCCAAACTTCCTTTTCAATAGTCTAGCAATGAGTAGTTGCAATTCCTGCTGCTGTTTTTAAATCTGCTGTTAAATCGTTTAAGGAAGAAAAATAAAATAAGTCTCCTCTTCAGCAAAATTGGATCGCGAGCGTTTTGTGTTCACTCAAATTGATCGTGACCCTGATCAGCGTTCTTTGTCCAGAGTTATTATGACAATAAAAATGGGGGGATGGGGGGGGCAATTCAGCGCAAATGGTGACGCAATAAAATGTAATAGTTCGTATCGGTTCTTTGCTGTTTACCTTTGCGACCAATTGCCCACCTGGGTCCGAGTGCGTTAAGCAGAGATAATCCCACTGTCGGCAGGTGGAAAAATGAATGAAAGACAGTGGAAAGGATGGAAAACAGAATTAAAATGGAAAGAGCTAAACAGGAAAACATTATCTTGATCCCGATCTTATTCTTCGTAATAACAATCTATCCAATTATAGAATTACTTTCTCTCTCTCTCTCTCTTTCTCTCTCTCTATTTCTCTCTCTCTCTTCCTCTGTCTTTCTTCTCTTTTTTCCTCTCTCTCTCACTCTCTTTCTCTCTCTCTCTCCCTCTCTTTCTCTTTCTCTCTCTGTCTCTCTCCCCTCTACTCTAAAGCAATCACAACAGTGGATACAGTCGTCTAACGTGTGTCCAGTTGTCCTTGAGCCCATTACTGTTATGTCATCCACTGCGCTGAAGTAATTGTCCGACTTCTGTGTACTCCGCGAAGCATGGTTATTTCGATATGGCGTAGCATTCGAAAAGGTAATCGGACTCAGGAATTGTTTGCGTAAAGAGGTGTGACCTGCGCTGAATTTATTGTCCGCCACCGAAAAATAGACAAGCATCGACAGACGACCTCATGGCGCGACGGTTATGTCAACCTCGTGGCAACCTGTGAAGTGTAAATAACACTCTCTCTAATCTTGACAGTCTCTGGACAATCTGGTTTGATTTGGAAACCACCTAAAGTGTGAAGGACTAATCAACAGTTTTACCTCCAGTTTTAGCTGATAGCATCCGCTGAAGGACCATTTCCATTCCAGTGGTGTTTAGAGTTATCATAATCTATTTTCGCCCTTGTTACTTCAGGTTTGTGACACCTATTAGAAGGGCAAATCACTGATTGTGTACAACCCAATTAATCCGCTAATATATAAAATTCCCCTTTTTTGGGGGCCCTGTCAGCCAGTGTTAGGGTGTAGAAATGTGTAAAATGACCGGTGATCTAAATAAAGCATTCAATTTTAAAGTTTCAGGTCCAATTTGAGCCTTCTAGATAAAAAAAAAATAAAATGTGTAGACCTATGTATTCGCAAGCGGTCAAAACCAGCCAAATGAAAATTTGGGGACCGAATCAGAATTTGAGGTGATCTTTTTCAAAAGACATTTGTGAATAAATTTTGGGCGTTGACCCCCCTTTTTCTTCCCGTTAAAAGATCGGGCAAAAGAAGTACTTTAATCTCCATGGAAGAAATATTTTCAAATCACAGTGGTTTATTTAGAATAACGCAAAATGTTAATAGGGCCAAAAGAAGAAACAACAATAGGTGTCAAAGACCTTCAGAGTTTGCCCATTAAGGATAGGTTCTCTCACAGTCATAAGAGTGACATTAGTGCCCTGATGCTGATTACATCCTCAATAGCGATCAACATCCAGTGTTAATACAATTCTTGACGATGGTAAGAGATTTCATCGTTAACGCGCAAGTTCTCAGTCATGATGGTATGTCGTCTTGTCTAGTGTAACTTACAAAATCTTCAGGTTGATTATCTGCCTTGGACCAAAACTGAAAGATCATTGAGTCATCTCTTCTTTCCATCTAGCAAACTCTCACATTAGTTGAGTTTCTTTGAAATTGCCATTTTGAAGATCTTCATAAGGTCCCTAAGTTCTATTTTAATTTGGATGTGTGAAAATGTTACCTTGCTGTAATCTCACCACCAGATGGCCTTTCCTCTCCAGCCATTATTAAAATCCAGGAACTTTGTTGCTCATCCATAGTCACTGACTGAGACTACGGGTCAAATTTTGTTAAAATTTGTCTGAAATACATCGTGCTTGGACATTTTATGTTTATATATTTTAAAGATATATTTCTTGAAAATTGTGCAACTTACATAGTTAAAGTAAATTTGCACCAGCATAATTTGGGTTCTGAAGTTTGGTGGGTTTTTTTTTCCACCCTCCAAAACAAAACACCAGAACTCTTGTTCTGGATATCTCCTCTATTACCTGAGCCAGGTGCACTGCCCGTACGTTTAGGTTTACGTTTACGCAAGGGGGGCCAAATCACTGATCCCACGGCCATTTGTTTGGCGTTTACTGCCCGCCCGCCCTTGAAATTCATAAGATAAAGCAAACTGACAATAGGATTGTGTGGCGTTTACACCCTTTTTGTTTGCAGTGCATGTCTCATGGTGATAAACATTTCACACAAACGGTTACAATCTGTTGTAAAATATCAAAGCAGTGAAAAAAAAAAATGAATTTTGCATTTTGGTTGCGTCCCTTAGCTTTGAGAGGAAACAATAACCCTGCTTGGTTTCATTTTCCATTTTCTTCTAAAAACCAGTGACCAGTGTATGGGTTTAGAAAAAGCGAATGCACAAGCGGCACCAGCGCCTCCCCCNTATAGGGTGAATGTGAATTCATATTCATGTAGACAATAATTTATTAATCAATTTATTTGTTCAATTACATATTTAAATTTTCCTGGAAGATATTTCTGTTCTTTCGCTATGATATAAAGTTCTTTCTTATGATGTAAAGCGGAAGTCCGAATGTCCCATGATGTTGATGTATTTTGACCTGTGGTAGCAGTCATTCCATGTTTTGTAACTGGTGTTACATTGGAAATAAAATTGAACTGAATTGAACTGAATTTAAAATTGAATTGTTAATCAAGAGTAGGACAGCTATCTTTCGTGCTGCTTAACAGGACGTCGAGTGGAAATCAAAAGCATAAGTTGTCATAATGTAACCGGGTGGCAAGGTATATGGTATATGGGGAGGAATATGAGCTCAGTCTGTTAATTTTTCAGAGGTTGTTATACATTATCTAGGGAACTATGTCACCAGGGATTTTACCAAATTATTGTAAATGTTCAATTTTGAGAAAAAAGGCCGAAAAAACCTACACTAGAAAATTTCATGCCCCAACCGGGAATCGACCTCAGGGTCTCTCAGTTTGCAGGTCTGAATGTGCTACCACTACACCACAGAAACGCTAAGTTCACAGCATTTTAATTCTAAAGGTCAGCTCCGCTGAAATGACTTGGATAGTAGCGTAATCGAGCTCAGCCTCTGAGGTATGATAATGCCTGCCCTTAGGTGTGACGTCAGAAGGTCACAGTCTAGTCACAGCCTTTCAGGCGCAAGGTGGCGGCGATACAATTTTTGTCCGAAGAAGATGACGATTTCGACCCAGAATTGTTGTATATTTGTTCGAACTACAAAAAAAAAAAATCACTGGAATCCCTGTCGATATGATTAGTCTATCTATAGAGGGAGTACCTAGCGCATACGCTAGACCGGCGAACTCGACACACAGACCACTTTACCCAACATTACACATCGATTACTCAATGACAGCTCATCCTATCTGCATAAATTTAGCATCAGTGAAAAGCTCGATCTATCCCCCTCAATTTCATATCAGTAACATTACATTTCATTCTGTAATAGCCCATTTTAGACCAAGGGGTAGGCGTCGCACTGCCTGCCTCGCCGTGGCTTTCCTTTCGCACGCGTACTGTGTTTACAAATGGTGGTGTTGTCTGAATGGCATTTTTCAGTGATCAAACTTCCTGTTGGTTCTAAGAAACATGTGGCTGAGAGATCATGTGTTTTTACGTTGTCTCTGAGAAATATACGGCGTATCGAATGAGCGAGGATAAGTGTTAAAAAAATGAGACTAACATTCAATTTGTCTAACGGAAAGTGACTAGACATGTCTCGGAGTAGTAGACGTGCCATGAAATCCCATTGTTAGCTTCTAGCATTACAATCTGTCAAGTCCAGTGCTGACCCATTTTTAGGTGGTTCTAGTGGTCATACCATGACGGCCCACCTCGTTTTAGAATCAGAAAAAGATGTAGATTTTACCATGTGAAGGTCAATTTGGTATCACAAAGTGCACGATTTGCACGCAAACATGTCATAAGCGGCCGGACTAAAAGGAAAAGATAGATACTATACTTTTCAAAGTACCGGTAAGGCTGATCTTCTACAAAACGTCTGATTCTAGGCTAGACAAAAAGTTTGGGAAGAGGGTATGAGGCGGTGGGGGTGAGGGTGGGGAAAGGGTTTGCCTATGGAGTGGCATTATTGAACTGTCACTTGTCAGCCAGGCATAGATCCAGATCTATTTATCTTATAGGATAAAATGTATGCTATGGTAGCTTCAATTCGTCAGTGTGATGATATAGATTTCAAATTATGAATTGGAGGCATAGTAAAGCCTTTGATAGTAAGACAGATTATACGGAAAGCATTGTAATAATTGCGTAAGTTTGTCTGTTGCTGTATACATACATTTAGGGAACGTTTGGACTCGACTCATTCGAGTTTGCCGAATTTTGAAAGACCTGTATTGAGATATAAATCCAGGTCTGAAAGGTTTGTTTGGAAAGGGGATGGGGTGGGGACCGTGATTTCGACTTACTTGTATTCGAGGAATTCGTTTTTGACTGTATTATCCACTTCATAGATTTAAGGATTTGGAAGCTTAATCCACCCCCTCCCCCCTCATAAATGATTTCAAATTAAAATTTATCTTAAGCTCCTTAACATCATTTCTTGAAAATGCATTTAGATCTAGGCACATCTAGCACTCGGAGAGTCCTGGAATGCAAAATTATTCCGTTTCCCATCCATACACTTAATGACTGAAAGTATTTTTCCATAAATCACAGCTCATTAATGTGTGAAGTTTTAGAATTAAGATAAAATATTGCTGCAGTAAAGCACTCCTAAGGACGTATGCTTTCTTTCACTTGATTCTCATCCAGCTCTTTCTATCTGTATTTCTCTCTCTCTCTCTCTTTCTCTCTCTCTCTCTCTTTCTCTCTCTCTCTCTCTCTCCCATCAAGCTCTTTCTATCTGTATTTCGCTCTCTCTCTCTCTCTCTCTCTCTTTCTCTCTCTCTCTCCCACTCTCTCTCCCCCATGCTATAACAAGAAATCAAAGAAGGGGAATTGCTAGGCTGGTCCACCGTCCCACACTCTCCCCCACCCTCGGCGGGACCCATCACCGTTTGTAACAGCTCACTGAAATTGCACGTAGGTGTTGACATGGTATAGCGCCATTTGTTTTCATGCTTGAGACAGGAATTGGGATCGTGAGGGGAAAAAAAGAGGGGTAAATGGGAGGAGAGGGCTATGGATTCCACAAAGTAATCATGTAATCATATAACTTTATACATATCGGAGAAGACTAGACTTATCTCAAGAAAATATACAGATCAAAACAATACACACAGCGAATGATGCACAAATCATAGTGTCTTCCACTCCGAACCAAATGTAAACAAAGCAAGCCAGGCGTGGCTGTGGACTTCTGACGTCACCGAGAGAGAGCGAGCGAGGAAAACAAGGCAGATGCAGTCACAGCCGGTCAAGGAATGGCACGAGATCTGACTCGCGAAAAAGCGATTAGCACGCGTATAGTCTTATTAGGGTGGCCTGTGGGAAATTGCAAGTAGTAATTGAATAGGTATGGAAGAGATATGGTTGCACAAATATTGCAGTTTGTCTTATCATCAGAGAAGCAACGACAGCTTTAAAGGTCAACCCGGCTTAAATGACCTAGATAATAGTGTACTCTAGCTCAGCCTCTGAGGTATGATTGTGCCTGCCCTTATCAGTGACGTCAGGACGTATTACTCTCCCTCCGTCATTCAGGGAGTAAACTAACCATCTGTTATAGATCCAAGTGCATTTCTGGGACGCCCACTGCCTTTTTCTAATTCAATACGTTTTAAATTTAAAATTGCACACCAAAGTGCTAACGGGTGCGCCTTTTCCTATTATGGTTTGATCCTAGGAAAGCGTTGCCTCAAAATACAGTCGTAACTTTATCACCAAATTTCACACATACAACTGGGAAAGAGGGTTTTACCAGATTTAATACGTCTCCAGAATAAATCATGTGGAACTTAAAAATATGGCTGGCTCTCAAAAACTCAGAGATAAAAATTAGACGTAAACTTTAAAACTTGAAAGGCTCTGTCACTGTGCAGACTTTGTGTCTTGGGTACATGTGTGAAAAGTAGTGGTGAAGTGACAACTTTATTTTGAGATAAAGCTTTCCTAAGATCAACACTTATAACAGAACAAGCTATGGTGCGCAATTTTGCATGCAAATTATATTGAATTGGACGAGGACTTTGCGCACCACAGTAATATACAATACCTTTGAATGGAAGGGTAGTCTATTCCCTCAAGAGGCTAAAATTCTTGATCAAATATGTGTGTTTCAAGGGTAAGCATCTGTAATAGGCTCTACGTCTCGGTGTGCTCAGATTGAATGTTAATATTAATACTCATAAACTCCTTAGCGGAATGAACACAACAGAAAACGAGCTGAAACATGGACTAGAGTTTATTGTAATTTGGAACTCATTGGAAATTTGAGAGGCGACAGACTGGTTTGACTTCATGTCTTGTGGTGGCCAACGTGAAGGTGAAACTCAGAGAACATCAGACTGCTATCGCTTGAAAATCCACAACCAGTCATCTACTCTTCTCTGTTATGGCTCTCACCCTTACTACTCTCCTCCTGTAAGAACAACGGTGACAATCATTATGAAGCTAAGCAGCAAAGATTTGAATCAATTTCACAAAGAATAAGAACGACGACTAGCTGTTGATGCCAAAAACAGGTCTGCATAGGAAAACAGCAATAACTACGACAACAACACCAATAGCAACAATAACAATAACATCACCAACAACAACGGCATTAACAATGACACCTTCACAACAGCGGCAACAGCAATAAAATCCTCGACAACAACAGCAACAACGACAACAACAACAACAACAACAACAACCTGTCTCTTATACACATCTNTAACACATCATTCACGATGAAAACATTCTATTACCCAGATCTAGCATTATTCTGCCCGGAGGTTAATAATATAAACTTTGTTGAAATGACTGGGGTCATTCCATGCACTGGGAAGAAAATCTGAGAAAGTCGCCTTTCAAAAGTAATTTATTATATATAATTCATCTAATGTGCCCCATACAACTCCCATTTACCTACAGTTATTGAACTTTTTTCCCTCTTTAAATTCAATTATTTTGTGTATAGAAATTATGCCCTTTTCCTGGATTTCCGCAACAAGCAAACATTTGATACTGGGTGCCCCTATTCAGTTTTGAAGTCTTAATACGTCAGATCCTAGTTTTATTGTGGCATAAGCCTCATTTTTACTGCCTGCAAGACATATTGATTGCCCCTGATTTAGTTTCATGTGGAACTTTCATGGACCCAGATGATGGTATTTTCTTAAACTGTTTTTTTCATGTTTCGAAACTGGCTTTGGTTGCAAAATGAAAAGCATCTGCACATTGTTTTGGTGCATGAGCATTTGCGGCCAGTAAAGCCAGTTTGCGCCAGAGGATGTTACGTCGCTTGCACGTTTGTTTGATTGCTTTCATTGCCGCGCATCCAATGCAATGAACTAGATACAAGTAACAAATGACAATGATGAATTTTGTGCACAAACTTTTCTTGTTGTTTTTTTTTTTCGTTGTTTTCTGTGTTTAGAGTGACCCTCTTTTACTTGGAAAAGTATAAATCGGGCGAGTGTAATACTCATTCATCTCTTACTTAACGAAGCACATCATTAAGATTCCATATCAATAACTTAATTGAGCGAGATAGTGACGTAATCTTTACTTTGACTAGTAGCGAGGCATTTACATTTGGCTTCTTCTCTGACATTTGACCTAATCGGTCAACACAAACTTGTTCAAAGAGTATTTAAAGTCAGCCGAGGGACTTGTGGAATTACCGTTTGGACAAAGGTTGTCGGTACAGATCACATTGCCGTCCCGACACCTACATCTATCACATTCATCTGGAGTCTTGGCCCCATTTGGGTATTCCTTGCCGTCCACCACACAGCTCTTTTTTGCTAGTGCTGGAGATTAATAATATCAATAAATACATTAATAAGAACGATCAGCAATACTAACATATATTCACAGATGATGTAAGAACATAGCTCGATTCAAAAGTCGTGATACAGTTTTAAGCTGTTTCGCTTTCGCAGACTGAATAAATATTGCATGGGGTCCTGTCTCAATTTGTCTGCCAAATTTTTTTTCAACCATACAGCGGAAGAATTGGGAACAACAATAAGAGCCCGTTGGGGATCTGTTGTGGTCTGTCAGAATCTCCCGAGGTCGGGAAGTCGGCCGAGTCTTTTCAGGTCTGTCAGGGTCTGCTGATGTCTGTTCGGATCTTTTCCACTCGGGAGATCTGTCGGAGTCTGTCAATCTGTGAAGATCTGTCAGGTTACTTTACTGTGTGTGGGTCTGTCAAGGTCTGTCACTTTGTCACTGAATCTGGTTCCTGCAAATAGTCACTGGCGACAATTTGTGCCATAACATGTGACGGCACAAATTGTCGCCGATGCATTCGATTACATGTAGTGACACTCTCGCCACAAATTGTGACCGGTGACGATTTGTGCCATAACACACGTAAATGCAATTCTTTCAGAAAAGAAAAAAAAATGAAAAAAAACCACCAACAACAACAAAAAACAACAATAACCTTCGATGTGCCACGAATTTTATATTGGACAATACAGGAAGTGGACCACCCGATTATCAAAACAACAGTTTCAGAATCAAGAATAAGCTGTTTGTATTTTAAATATGAAGTGTAAAACCATTTTTAATTTTAAAATAATTTCCACAATTTGACAGAGATACTCTTGGTGTAGACTGAGTGTTCTACTGTCGTGCAAAATAAATAACAAAACACGTTTGAATCAGCTCTCTGCAGAGAAGGTGCCATTTCTGATCTCCTTTGATACACAATGAAAGAAGCAGAATGGTCGCCAGCTTGCTCTTACATTTTCATTTGCACGGTGGGAATGATTAGCCATAGTGTCATTTAACGAGGTTATTAAAAAAACCACCAAAAAACTATCCTTAAGCATTCACCTTCTCCAACTCCTTCCCCGCCACTGCCAATCTCTCCTCCCCCACTCCTTTTTCCATTAACAGAAATTGTAAAACAAGGGTAAATTCTGTTACAGCAACGTGATTATCATTTGAGAACTTACGCATTAATAAAGTAATCTCTTGTCATCGTAAGAATTACATTGGTACATCGGAGGTACTGAATGGGTCCTTGGTAGTTGTCATCAAGCAGAGTTCATGTTATTTTAACGATGGTAAGAGATCCTATTGTTCATGCTCAAGTTCCTTATTAACTGTAGCAGTGATACTCAGCATAAATGTTTTACGGCGCCCATAAAATTATTGCAGATAATAATAATAATAGAGATAATAATAATAATAATACATAGTATTTATATAGTGCTCATCCCTGTAGCTACAGGCTCTGAGCGCTTTATATAGAGACGTAACCAAGATTATATAATATTCAGCTCACACACCCGAGCATAAAAACACTCTGTACACCTGTACTGCAATAAAGATGAAAAAAAAATGGTTTCGCAGTCTGTCATGGTCAACCAAGATATTGTTTGAACAAATGTGTTTTGAGAAGTTTCTTAAAAATACTTAGACTTGGTACTTAGATGCTTTATTCAACCCTGCAAAATCAAAGTGATTGTCAACAGAACACGTTATGTAATGTCACGGTATGAAAGAAGCCCTATATAATCATAATATTGTATTCTGTGAATTAAATGGCAGACATTACCTTCAGGACAAACCGTCTTGTTTCAGAAAATCTCATCACCAAACTAATTGTCAAAGGAACAAGGTATGTGATGTCACGGTAGGAAATAAGCCTTATACTCATAGAATAATAGTGTATTCTGTGAATAAATGGGGGATGTTACCTTCAGGGCAATCGCTCTTGACACACGCAATCGCTTCACCACTACAACGGCATCTGTCACACGGGTCAGGGGTTAGCTCTCCATCATGGTACACTACGTTGTCTATGACACAGCTTCCGCCTTCGATCGATTCATGAAAGAATTAAACAGGACGACTACATTTA
>JAWQUT010000451.1:503337-529136 GCA_033807755.1 Ellobium chinense
GGAGTGGGGGGGGGGAAGGGTGTAGGAGGGGCAGTTTACAAGCGCATTATGCATAGAGTGTATTGTGCATAGATCAAACAAAACTCAACCGCTGAGTAAACAAACAAAATTATTTGCACGTTTGAGAGAAAAGCAAAGGGATTTGCTAATTGCAGCAAATATATACACATATTTTCAAAAGGGTCTTCGTCATCAGCAAAGAAATGTTTGAAGGATGGAAGAAACAGAACAACATTGTATTCCTTTGCAACAAAACCCCGCCTTCTGCAGAAGAGGAAAGTGAGTTAAGAAAAATATTGTTGAAAGATGATAAAATATACTGATATATGGTAATATATACAACACCCAGTTAAACGTGAGCACACACGTCAAAAATAATTTTCTGTTTTCTAGTACTTTTTCCGTCAGAAAATTATTTATGGTGCATACGGAGATAATCTAGCCGAGAAAGAGCATCGTTCTGCTACCGCATGTATGTGTTATATGACGCAATAAAAATAGCTGGGGTGACCGGGACTTGCCCTTGTGTCTACAGTTATTCCTCTTCCCCAAACAGCAGCAAAAAATGAAGTTCCCAGCAATTACAGACACCTCTATTTGACAATATATTATTATATTATTCAGCTTTCAATTAAGGTTTTAAGTCATCCCAATTCAAAAGTAAAGTTTGACCATGTCAGCAAGGTAACGTATTCTTCATTCATATTTCCTCAAACATGAGTTTGTTTGACACAGCTATTGTTTACAGTGGAATGAAAAGATTCATACAGACGTGTTATCACTCGTCCACAGAATACTGACTAGACAGCTTGGTCGTGCGGGTAGAATGTATTTGTCGTAAGCTCATGGCAGTGGGTGTAAGACTGTTTTATGGAATAACAGGGTATTGTATGATTTAGCACTTATAATTTCCTATATTGAAAACAAAAAATCAGAAAAAAATTGAAAGAAATATGGCAGATAGAGCATAATGCGTGGTTCCACAAACAAGCAGCACCTGACCCTGTGTTTGTTATGGCCTCGCTGTGATACACAGTCTGGCTGCACAGCTGTATACTAACTGTTATGACATCTCATAACTGTTGGGATAGCACTCCAAGTGGAGTAACTTATAACCGTAGTGATATCAAGTCATGCGGGCGATGGACGAGTTAAAACGAGTTAGATTATTTTAAGTAAATTTAATGGAGTATATTTAAAGTTCTGAAATGTAACATTAAAACGATATGGCCGCAAATGACTTCTCTCTGGTAAAAAGAAAAAAAACTCAAAATTAATTGTGTTATGTTATTATGGGTATTTCGACAACTAATTTCAGAGAACTAATTTTTATTTGGCTAACAGTTTTCAAATTGAATATGTCTGTACTTCCAATGAAATTAACTGGAATTGGGGATGCCAACTTTGAATACACCCAATAATTAAAATTAATGAAACAATGAAGGATTTGTTACTTCAATGATATACAGAATTTGGATTTACTTTACCAATTACTTACCGGCCAAGGCTGCAGACACATACAGAGTAGCAAGTATTGCAATCACCATGTACCTCATAGTGTCTGATGTCTAGTGATGTCTGAAGGAGTGGCTGAAATGCTCTGTTTCGCAGTTGTTTTACAGGCAACGGCAAAGTAGAACGGAATGGTGCAACGAAGCCGATTTTATACAAACTGTAGATCGGGGAGCTCAGAATTATTTACTTTTAATTACAACAAATGATTAAACCCCACTTGTTTTGTTTATTCATTTTACTAAGTGTTCTATACGGGCTCACTATTGATTTGGTGACCAGGTGTGACTTGTTTTTGTGGAAGGGGACACTGAACGGGTTTTGTTAAATGGAAAGTGCAATCTTATGCACACACACACACACACACACACACACACACACACACACACACACACACACACACACACACACACACACACACAAAGTGATGCTATTATGCGGGGCTCCGTTATTTACCAGATTGATGATCATTAGGACCATAAAATATACTCGAATAATACAGAGATGGGAATGAGCAGTATTAGTCATTAGGCAAATAATATTTTTTTCTGTTTTTTTTTTTTTNGTAGAGGGGTTGGGGGGACGGGGCTGTCATGTGAAATATGGACAAGTACGTCTATTAACTGCATGATTTATTTATTTATTTATTTACTTAAATATTTTGTCAAAAATGTCCTAATATAAAGACATACTGCTTATTGTAAGAAAGATAATTACATTATGTATATTCCGCCATGATGAAGTGCAGTGCAATACATCTAAACCACGATAATATGTGTGTGGCCTTAGCGAACGGAGAGCAAAACTGAGGGGAGAAAAACGTATTATTGAAGAATCCCTGCTATTGAGGTCCTCTGGCTAATGTAATGAAAGCATAATGCCCATTCATACAATTAAGGTATTTTGTCAGTTTGAAGAGTTCTTAATAACATGGTTCTATCGTGTCCCCTAGCCCAAATGTACGTCATGTTCATTTCATGCATGACATTTGACCAGTGGCTTAAACATGATAAACCAGTAATTTCCTTAATATTTTCAATGATTTAAAATAAGGTCAAACCGACAAAGGCAGAGCTCTTCAGCTGTAATTCTCGTAGTGCTAGGCTCCTTGGGTCCAGCCACCTACCTGCTGCGTACACCTCGTTTTATAGACAACATTCTCTCTATTTTTAAAGGAGACCAAAGGAGAAGGATTAACTTCTCGAAAGCGCTGTACAGATGACCTCGTTTTATCAACACTCGCCAGTACACAATACTCGATCTGTCCATATCAAAACCTTCAAGTATTAGTATAGGGGCTGGTGCTCCTGTTTCTGTAGTATCACCTCCATGATTACGTTGTAAATGATACCCAACACTACATCCAAGTTGCTTTTAGACGCAGTTTATACTTACATTGTTTCTAAAGATAACTGTTCAATGCCATTTCGGGAAAGTTAACATACGTGGTTACAGCTTGAGTAAAACTCAATTCAATACTAATGTTTCATTGTTAAAAATAAAAATTACCATAGCACACGTTGTCTGCCGGATGGTCAAGTGAGACTGGGCTGCAAAATTCAGGAGGGTTAAGATCAAAAGCTCTGGATGAAAAACTTTTGTTAGCCGAAACCATCCTTAATTTTACTGGCTACTTTTTTCTTTTACGTGATAAAAAATAAGTAGTGAAAAGTAAATATAATCTTTATTTATTTATTTATCCTACATTATTATATTTAAAATGTACGGTTTATCCCATGCAAGATAATTATTCTTGTTGTGGCTTTTTCCTCCCGTGTGTCTGTTTATCTCTGTGACTGTTCTTCCATAATGTCTTTTTATCCTTAGGGAAAAAAAGGCGCAACATCTTTTCCTCCCCATGTGACTTTTAAAAAAAAATCTTGGGGACAAAAAGCATAATGGCGTTTTTTTTTCTCTGCCTGACTTTTTATTTGGCTTCTGTTAGGTATGAATCGTCTTAAAGCAAAAACACCTAAAGCTCTATTCGTCATTAGCTCTGAGTGTTTCGAATGTTTTTATTATTTTAAATTAGTCTAAATAACCAGCCTCTTGTCGCCAAAACTAATGCAAAGGGAAAATTTGCAAGTTCTTGTCACCAGTAGTTTTTGTTCCCTTTCAGATAATTGGCCACTGAAAACAAAAATTACAAAAAAAAATGTTTTGATACCGCCTTTGGATGCAATACATTATGCATACTGAAGCTCTGAATCTGTGAGATAGTGTATTCAGCGCAGAAAATTAGTCAACGTTGATAAAGTCGTCCTGTCAATGCATGTAAATGACTCACAGGTAAAACAGTACGAGGGTGATATATGAAAAGTCAACAAAACGTTACAGATTTGTTAAGTTGTATCAGATGAGGAGGAGACAATATATTGGTAATATCAGATTCATGGATTACATGGACTCTTCGTAAGTAATACATGGTTTGGCTCCAGCGTATTTAGAGAGCAGCTAGTGATAGTATTGTTTCGAAAGAAACATAGTCCCTCGAAGACTGGTACACAATAGTTAATGTTAGTTATTTGTTGGAAACAGCTTGCAAAGTTAACAAACAATTAGTACCACCATAGCTAGTACAGGGTGGATTTAGGAGTCATTACAGCTGATCTGAGAGATTAAAGTCTTAGTAATTTGTAGAGCATTTTTGACTGAATCTCATAGCTTATTAGGTCCCGTATCTATTTAATTTCCAGCAGACCATAAAAATGAAAGTATTGTTAACATCAGCATAATTGCAAATGCTGAACATTTTTAATGACTCTGCGGTAATTAGTACCAGCACATGTGCCTAATCCCATGCTGAGAAGATAATACTTCAACATCCAGTGCGACAGAATAAATTTATGTTCATGTTAATGTGTCCAACCGGGGTCAGAGCTGCAGTGATTTCGTCTAGCATACCGCTTACAGTGTAGAGAGCCATAATGGAGTCTTCTCTTATCAGAGATTTGCTCGTGCTCACAGCATGCTATTCCATCCACCAATAGACATTATCCGGAAATCCGATTGCGGGAGGTAACTCCTAAAAGTTAACACTTGAAGGAGTTGTGTCCCCTTTCGAGTACCCACTCGACAATACCCCGAGTTGTACACAATTGAGGAAACGCAGAAAGGGGTGCCTAGCGCATAGACAGACTGGTGAACGTGACATACGGACCTGTTTATACAATTTTACACGCCATTAACTTATTGACCGCTCGGCCTATTCGCATAACTTTTAGCATCAATTGCAAGCTCAATCATTTCCATTGATATCAGTAACAGTACATTCCAATACGTAAAACACCGTAGGCCTACAGCTCGATGCATAAACTTAATCACATTATACATCAAAATTAGGCCCAACATTTGTGCCGAGTGCAGATCTGTAAAGATATTTAATATACGTGAGAAATTTGAAAAGTAAAATTGTATCGAACGAAGGCCAAAAAGGGTGTATTCTGCGCTACTAGACTAAGTCTAGGCCTAGTCTAGCACAAATGGTCGTTCGATGCATGTTTTTGGTTTTTTTTTTTGGTGTGGGAAGGGGGAATGATGGAGGCACAATGATACACAGACGCATAAAGAAATATGGAAAATATAGAACCTTATAACTCTTTCCACAAAGACACTTTTTTTTTTCTCTTGTCAGTGTGAATCAAATCATAAATAACGGTTACGGCGTGTCCGTTGTGTTGGGAGGAACACCCAGTAAACATTCTGACACATCATAAAATGTTTAATCACAGATTAAGAGTTATCGTAAACCCTTGAAATGCCTAATCCTCGCAAAAAAGTTAACTCGTTACACACTATACTTTACAAAATCACTGAAACTTGTAAATGGCAATATTCTGACACACCGATAAAATGTTTAATCATAGATTAAGAGTTATCGTAAACTCTTGAAATGCCTAATCCTCAAAAAAAGTTAAATCGTTACACACCGTACTTTTCCAATCGTTGAAACTTGTAAATGGCAATACTCTGACACACCAATCAAATGTTTAATCATAGATTAAGAGTTATGGTAAACTCTTGAAGAGCCCAATCCTAGGAAAAAAAATTAAATCGTTCCACACCGTACTTTTCAAAATCACTTAAATTTGTAAATAGCAATATTCTGACACACCCTTTGTGTTTGGATGTAATGAAGTGACTCTTCGAGGTTGGCATCCAACTTTTCGAGTGCAAGGTCACACACACACACACACAGACACACACACACACACACACACAGTTAATAGCTGTTATGCAGGGCTCGCTATTTACCAGACATCACTAGGACCGGAAAATACACTCGGTGAAAAATCAGTAATAGACATTAAGCAAATGATAGTTTTATTTTTATCTTTTATATGGGCAATGTCATGTCGGTAACGGAAAACAACGTCTGTTAAGTACATGGTTTATTTCTATTTCTTATCGTGAAAAGCTCTTATTAGGTAACGCTGCCAAAGTCGTACTGTAAATGCATGTAAACGACTCTTTGGTAGAACGGTAGAAGAGTGATGTTTGAATACTCAACAAAATATTAAGGATTTGTTAAGCTGTATAAGACTTATTAAGATCATACACTGGTACTATAAGATTCACAGACTGCATGAATGCTACGCATAGGGATATACAGCTTTTTACTGGCGGATTTGGAGAGCAGCTAATAATTGTATTGCACAGTCGCTCAAAGATTGGTACACAATGATAAAAATAAATGTTAATTGGAAACAGCTAGTTTGAAAAACATTAGTACCATTATAGCTAGTACAGAGTGGCTTTGATGTAATGCAATGACAGCTCATCTGGAAAATGAAATATAATTATGTAGCCCATTCATGCTTGAGTAATTTATTCACTAGGTCTATTGGGTTTTTTTTTTATTATCTATCAAATTTCTAACGAGTTGTAAATTTGAAAATATATTTCAACATCAGCAAAAATTCAAATGCTGACTTTTCTCCACGAATCTGTGGTAATTAGTACCAGCACATCTGCCTGCTGAGTCCATGCTGCTAAGGTAATGCACTGAACCCTCGTTATACCGCCAAGTAAGGGGCAAACAGAAAAATGGCGGTATAACGAGAATGACGGTACATCGAAAATACCACGTATAACAAGGGAAATAAGTAATTTACCAACACTGAACTGGCTAACATGTCTAAAATAATGCAGTTATCTCCCTTTAAAACAATAGAGTTAAAATTAAAAACAAGCAAGAACTAAGGATTGGAAGCGTATGTGTCAAGTAGGAGAATGATAAGAAAAGAAGTTGACTACTACACATTACACATCCGGGTTTGGAGAATCACACGAGCGCTAGGCCTAAGCCTACGTCACTGATCAATGTGTGCTGTTTGCATCGTACCCCACGACCGGTGCGAACCAGTTAAAGCATCACCTCGCGCACGCTTACGTTCGTTCGCAAACTCTCTAGGCCTATTGAGCGAGAGGAGATTGAACTGTGACCCGCCTTTCCCACTGCATGCCCCATCAGGACTTCGCTTCCAAAAAGCGAAGAGTGTGCAGTAGGATTGGTATTTGAGTAACAAGCACAGACTGTGGCGTCAAGTGATGTTCCGTCTGTTAGCTGGATTTAGGTAGAGGTGGGGAGTGGGGGTTAAATTTACGTTGGCGGTATAACGAGCAATATTTACTATACTCAAGTTATGAATGTAACAGTTAAACTGTTGGCGGATGGCGGATGGCGGTATAACGAGATCTTTAGTGACTTTGTATAGGTGTCAGATCCGTTCCACGGCGAAAAGCTGGCGGTATGCGGGAATGGCGGTATAACGGGTGGTGGTACAGCGAGGTTCCACTGTAATTTAACATCCAGTGCGACAGAATACATTAATATTTAGCCTAATGTTAATGTGTCCAATAAAGGTCATAGCTGCAGTGGTTTCGTCTGACATACGTTTACAGCGTGTAGAGCCATAATGGAGTTCGAATTTATCAGAGAACTGCTCATACTTATAGCACGCTATCCTAATCCACCAAATCGGGTGCAAAAATTATATAGGACGTTGTGTCATCTTCTCAACTTTGTTTATGGAATTTTGCCTCCGGGGTTTGATCCTTGCTCCAAATCATCAGCATAGGCCTTTGACAGGGACATATGATATTGTCTTTTAACCATGCATGGATCTATATCCTAACATTAAAACAGACTGGCCAATATTGGCACGATTACATCTTACCGTCTGACTTCGTTCATGTTCAACATTAGAGGGCATTCCCGAAGACAGCCTGGTTTACGGTGAGGGGCAGTTTAAAAAAGAGAAAGCATTTTATGAGGAAGTTCTTATACAATGCCTAAGGACTGTCGCAAGTTTGCTTTTTCTTCCATAATCCTATCCCTAACCCTGCCCTTATCTTTAGACCAAACTTTAGGCGGGCATTTCATGGTAAATTGCCTAAGAAATTTTGCAGGATTTCCTTAAGGGAAGACACTGCCCTTATTCAGAGACTATAATGCACATGACTCGGTGTGCAACTTATCTCCAGAGTGCACTGGATTTCTATACATAATTGCACACCAAAGTGCTGAATGGTGCATTCTTCTCCCTCAAGGGTGATGATCGTAGAGCACGTGTTATTAGCTATGACAACAGTTGTTCGACACCAGATTTCACCCACATATCTTAGACACCTTTATGCGTGATCCTATGAAGGCTTTTTAAAAAAAAATTTCTTGACGCAGAATTATTTGAAACTATAAACACCCTTTGATGTTAAATGAAATAACTATTTATCTAGACAGGAACTCGGGAAAAGCGTTCATAGGATCACGCATAAAGGTGTCTAAGATATGTGGGTGAAATCTGATGTCGAACAACTGTTGTCATAGCTAATAACACTTGCTCTAAGATCATCACCCTTGAGGGAGAAGAATGCACCATTCAGCACTTTGGTGTGCAATTTTGTATAGAAATCCAATGCGCTCATGGAGATAAGTTGCACACCAAGTCATGTGCATTACAGTCTCTGAATAAGGGCAGTGTCTTCCCTGAATCGGCAAGAGTGCAGTGCGGTGCACTGCTAATCAGCTTTTGGTGTGTAGTAGCTACACAGTAGTGACTCCCTGTAAATGCATTGATATTTGCTACAATGAAGAGATGAGGCAATAAATCCAGATCTTGAAATACAGAAGACGGATTTATCTAGGATACCCATAAGCCAACCGGCATATACAACAGATGACAAGTGCATCAGTCAACTTGATAATTCACAATATTTTGATAAACTCGGACTGTTGACAGACAACACACATAAAGTTTCACTCTGTTTGGTTTTAGCATTTCTAGAGCAAATGACTGATTACTGTAGGCCGATATTAAGAAGACCAATCCAAATTCACCCTACTGCAATGACCATAGTCCGCTTACTCCAGTGCGTGTCCGTAGTATAACGGTATAGGAGAACATTTCATCAAATTGAATTCAATTGCACGTTTCACATTATAGTGTAGTAGTAGTAGTAACAATAGTAGTAGTAGTAGTAATAGTAGTAGTTGTAGTATGGTAGTAGTAGTAGTGTTTTTAAATTTTTTTTTTTTTCAATTTCACGAGTAAGTCGTGTCATACTGCATGCATCTTTGCAGACAGCTAGTTTACTGTCCTTATGAAAATTGGGGGTTCAAAATAAGAAGCAAAACTATAATGATCTCATGACTCAACTATTTTGATCCTCACCATTAACAATGCAATGAAAGCAGGAGAGAAGGGAATGGTTAGAAGAAATCACTAGCCTTGCTGACGCTTGTTGAGAACGACAATGAAAAAAATAATAACAATAATCAGAATCGTAATAATAATGATAATATAATAATAAAAGGTAAGGTAAATATCATTCATCCATTTGAAAATTTGCCTTGAACAAATGCAGAGCAGAGAATGCTTTAAAGAATTAATCACAATCATGAATGTAATCACACATAGAAACTGCAAAATTTAGTACACACACACACACACACACACACACACACACACACACACACACACAAACGCACGCATAAATACCAATAAGAAAATGGTGAAAGAAAGAACCAGCCACAGGTCCACTCAAACAGACCTGAAGACAGACTGAAATCAAGCCAACGGGTCAGTGGATTTATCTGTTGGCGATACAAGCTCACATTTAAGGTCACCCTGATGAGATGGTGCTAGTGATGGTGGTGGGTGGAGGGGGGGAGGGAGGTTAAGGCATAGAGAGGAGCATGGCATTGTCTCTCGAAAGTTGCTTTTCCAAATGATACGGAAAAGAGAGATGGGTTTATAAATGAAAGTAGGTGATCCATATTGCTTGCATCTGTCACCAAACTATTTCAGTGTTTGGAATGTGCCGTTTTTTTTTCTACATTAAACGAGAGTGCTAGGCTTTACGGTGTCATACGCGCTGTGTTCGTTTATCCACATTAATTTATCCATGCTTTGTTTTGCAAATGTATACACCTGATCTGTGTGTTGTCTGATTTAACGATTTTATTATTATTATTATTATTAGTTTTGTTATAACAATAATAATTATTATTAGTTTTGTTATAACAATAGTAATTATTATTGTTATCAGAAGTAGTACTAGTCGTGGTCGTCGTCGTAGAAGCAGTAGCATTTGTAATAGTAGTAGAAGGGGTAGTAGTAGTAGTAGTAGCAGTAGTAAGAGTAGTAGTAGTAGTAGTAGTAGTAGTAGTAGTAATAATAGTAGTAGTAGTAGTAGTAGTAGCAGCAGCAGTAGTAACAGTAATAGAAGTAGTAATAGTAGTAGTAGTAGTAATAGTAGTGGTAATAACAGTAGTAGTAGTAGAAGTAGTAGTAGTAGTAGCAGTAGTAACAGTAGTAGAAGTAGTAATAGTAGTAGTAGTAGTAGTAGTAGTAATAGTAGTAGTGATAACAGTAGAGTAGTAGTAGTAGTAGAAGTAGTAGTAGTAGTAGTAGTAGTAGTAGTAATGGTAAGAGTAGTAGTAGTAGAAGTAGTAATTGTAGTAGCAGTGGTAGTAGTACGCTGTTAGTCCTATCGTCATTGCTTGTGCCACTTTATGTAACGTTTTCTTTAATATCCATGTCTGTCTGTCTGTATGTCTTTCTGTCTGTCTGTCTGTCTGTCTGTCTGTCTGTCTGTCTGTCTGTCTGTCTAAATGTCTAAATGTCTAAATGTATGTCTAAATGTACGTCTAAATGTCTCTCTCTCTCTCTCTCTCTCTCTCTCTCTCTCTCTCTCTCTCTCTCTCTCTCTCACGTTGCCTTGTTTTAAGGGATATACACACTTGGATAACACGTTCATCGTAGGGACCAAACTACATAGTGTGTGTTACCAGAAGGTTTACATTCTTTTTTGGGCACCACGGAGTTGATTAGTAGCTGCGTAGTAGTTTTTTCATATCAAAACAGGATCTTACGGCTGTGTGATATTTCCCATGTCATTTTCCTCCTTATGTTTATCGCTGTTAGTACCATTAGTTCTCTTTTCCCATGGGAGGCAGCGTGGCCGTGCGGTTTATGAGTCTACTTATAAACTAAAGACTATCAAGTCTAAGGTGTATGTGTTTGACTCGCACACTGGGCGGTTAATGATGTGGTACCCTTGGGAAAGACACTTCACTTCTATTTTCTCACTCGACTCGGGTGTAAATGAGTACCTGGCTTTAGAGCTCGGGAGACCAGGGCATGCTCTGCTGGCGACCAGCAATGACTTTGTTATGTATTTCATTTGTAATATTATGTATTTACACGTATGATGTAGATCTATATTGTTCTGTGTCTTTATATTATGTATTATGAATGAGATGTAAAACATTGTATAAAGTTGTAAATCAAATTCCCTACTGGATAAATAAAAAGGTGTTTTTTTTTTTGTACTCGTTGGTCCTCTCGATTTGACAGCTGTTGATTACTGGTATGCGAGGTAAATTTAATTTCTCTTCTAGTTAGTTAGTATTATTAGTTACGTTGTCTGCATACTTTTGTTAGCTCTTGCACAGGCTATCCTTGCTTGGAACACTATGGGGTCTGTTACAGAGATGCAACGTGAAAGAAAATATTATTATTAATTTTCTATTTCATAGCCCCTACACCAGTGGGTCACGGGGTGGAGTTACAGCCCCTGTCCCAGTGGGTCAGGGTATGGAGTTAGAGCCCCTGCCCTAGTAGGTCTTTGACACCTATTGTTTTTTCTTCTTTTGGCCCTATTAACATTTTGTGTTATTCTACATATACGTACCACAGTGATTTCGTGAAATTTCTTCCATGGAGGTTAAAGTACTTCCTTTGCCCAATCCTTTAACGGAAAGAAAAAGAGGGGTCAAAGTCCAAAATATTTCACAGGTCTTTCGAAAGAGATCACTCGAATTTTGATTGTGCCCCCAATTTTTCATTTGGCTGGTTTTAACCGCGTGCGAATACATAGGCCTACACGCTTCATTTTTTTTTAAATCTAGAAGGCTCAAATTGTACCTGAAACTTTAAACTTGAATGCTTTATTTAGATCACAGGTCATTTTACATAGACCCTGACAATGGCTGGCAGGCCCCCCATCCTCCCCCAAAAGGGGGATTTTATATATTAGCGGATTAATTGGGTCGTACAAAATGAGTGATTTGCCCCTCTAAGGTCACAAACCAGTAGGTCCCGGGGTGGAGTTACAGTCCCTGCCCCAGTGAGTCACGGAGTGGAGCATACCATCTGTCCACGCCCTAGCCGCGTAACACTATCAAACATGTTTTATATCACATGTATTTTAAGCTACGTTATGCGGCCTAAATACTGCTCCTACTGGTGACATATTTAGCTGTTATAATCCTGCACTTATATTGTATGGGTTGGTTACTTGTTAATGTGTTTGTTCTGAAAAGTGTACCCGTTATCTTGTTTCTAGTGGAGTGCATCCCTCTAAATTTAATGTCCCAGGTGAATCATAGTTGCCATTAAATCACACTCCCTCTCTCACGACTCTACCTCCTGAGGCTGTCCAAGGACGCCCCACCCCCACCCTCACCCATCCCCCACCACCGACCATCCTTGAACGCTCTCATGAGAGGTTCTCAAATCGTAATGCTATCCAGGGCCCTATTTCTGTAACCAACAAAGCAGCTGACACGGTATATTGGTGCCGTGCTAAGCAAGCAGGGAACTCTGTGGAAAAACAATACCATTTAGATCCTGTGGCTGTATCCATAATCCATACGTTAATTAACATATTGCGTTAACCCCCGGTGAACACTACTAATGTTTTGGGAGTTTCCTGTGGTTACCGCATTGCCTTAACTAACGTATGGATTATGCATACGGCCACAGATCTACACGAACCTTTCTATACAACGTCTCACAACGACCTTTTTAGGTTGCAGAAGTCTAAGTGGTCATAAAAAAACAACAACAACAACAACTGGGCGATCAGAGCCGATTGTAGCAGAATAGGCGGGTTTTTTTTTTGGTGTGTGTAGAAATAATCGTATAACATGAAACCACATCACAAAAGTGGTGAAATTCAGTCTTGCATTTGTTCAAAAATAATTGTTTCAGGCAGTGTTTCCTAATGGCTTCAGTGGATTTCATTTCTTCGGGCCTGTGAACTGCAAAAGAGGGCCAAATTTTTTTAACCCATTTCATCTAATCTAAAATTGTGAAAAATCTAAATGAAGGACCCCCACTGTAAACAGTATATCATTTGAGCACAGTGATAGTACCAGACCTGCAGACTAGTTTGGGCCTTCTCGGAACGTTCCTGTGGTTAGAGGGGAAATTTTTATTAAACGGCTCAAAGAGGCTTTTACAGTTTGGCTCCTGCGACCACGGGGAGAAACAGATACGATCCTGATTTCCAATACATTACCATACTCCATTACTTCAGCGCGACGGGTCTGGGACACCTCATTATCCTTCTCAGTATGAGATTGCAGTATGACTGATCTATCTAACTATGTTATCAACATGGCCTTAGAAAATTGCAAAATTAAATGTATCAGTATGTTAAGTCTTGAAAAATTTAAGCTGATCGGACGCGGTGACTGAGGGTATGAAATGCTGGAAACGATGAGTAGTAGGAAGTTGACCTGTTTAAGAGCAATCGATTTAGAGTTAGCACTGCGTGTCAACAACTAAATATTTTAATTAAATCTTTCGCAAGCCTTGCAAACTGTCTGCGGTTCAGTGTAAATTGTCGGCAAAAATAATTGTTGCGGAAAGCCTGATTGTATAAAGATAATAATCTCGTCATTTGTTCTAACAAAACAGGAATACAGCGGGAAATGGTGATGCCTTGTAAGCCAGTTTTGTATTTATTTTGTTTTGATAACACCTCACATCTGAGTGGCCTTTGCGAGGAAGTTATTTTCAATACGATAGACTCGCTTTATACTGGTGTAACAGTGGTCTTTCGTGGCAAGTAAAATATCGTAACAGTGGCCGTATGCATAATCCGTACATTAGTTAAAGTAAAACGATAACCACGGCAAACCCCTAAAACACTAGTAGCGTTCACTGTAGTTAACGCAATTCGTTAATTAACGTATGGGTTATGCATACGGCCACAGGAGTTTGTGTTAGAAAACGGTGGCCTTATGCATAATCCTTACGTTAGTTAATCCACTGCAGGTAGCCACGAGAAACTCCCACAACATTAACTGTGTTCACTGCAGTTAACGCAGTACATTAGTTAACGTATGGATTATGCAATGATATGCATACGGCCACAGATATCCATCGTCCGAAATTGGCGTGCCTAAGCAGAGATCACAGTGAGTAGATTGACCTGTAATTGGATTGGAACTTTTTTTTCTCCATGGGCTATATTAACATTTTGAGCTGCCCTCTGAACCCAGTGTTTTAGCTTTCACCCAGACCCATACCAGATTGAAACTCATTATGTGGTCCAAAGTTTGAGATTGGTCCAACCCTAGCAAGCCCACTGAAATTTTGAGCTTGGTTGCTATTTGTAAACAGAGCCTACCTTTTTCACTGGCCAATGCCAAACCCCTCCTCTTCCGCCTGAGCACACCCTTGACCTGGCAGCTGCAGCCCAGAGCTAAATAGTGCCTGGCAAAATAAAGTAAAATGGACACAGTTTCCCATGATATCAAAATTTGCCACATGGAGCCCTTGTCACTGTAAGCAGGGCATGCCAAAAGAGGGAAAAAGGGAGATGAAAATATAACCTCTAACTAGTACGGCCCATTAGTGAAAGTACAAACAGGCATGTAACCAGCAATAGTGACGGAAGTGGTACAGTAACAATAACAAAAGTAATTATAATAATATTTTCAACAAGATACGGGTTTTTTTTTTTTTAATATCTCCGGTTAGCTTGGACCGATCTTGGTCAAATTTTGCATAACCTCCTCTTGCAGTTTGCCATGACTAAAAACAAATTCTTTGTTTGGACACTGACAGATTTTAAAATAATAACGCTTTCTTCATAAGAGTGTGTAGAATAATCTTCCGAAACCAAATGGTGAAAATAAGATTGCTTACAATTTCGCCGAATATGACGTACTGACATAAAGCTTTCGTTGACGCAAACATTCTTGATGTGGATAAACGCAATGTATATTTCAAGCGAAATGTAGTACTGCACAAGAAAGAACTGTTTGCCACTTCGTGTTTTATGCTAGTCAGTAATTTTTTTTAATCATTTATAATGCTCAGGGTATTTTGTACCTACAATTCTTGACCTTGCAGTCCACGGTCGATTTTTTTTTTAATAAATCTTTGAAAATAACAACAATCTCAAATTCAAAATAGCAAATTCCAGGATGGTCATTTATGGTTTTAAGCTGCTGCGCAAACAAGTGCAAGTGACATGAGCTTTGTATAGTGGTATACGCCTTTTGTCAGTAGCTAACAGAAAAAAAAGTTGCATTTATCAGAAGTATTTTGTCTTGCTCTTATGGGTACCTAGTTTACAGCTTTTGTAGAAGCAAACATTCTTGATGTGGATAAAATAGCTGTTTCAAATGGGTTCTTAAACATTAAACAGTACATTTTAAGGGAAGCACTATCCTTTTCCAAAGAATGTAGTGCACATGATGTGCAACTTATCACCATGAATGCAGTGGCTCATGATGCAAACTTTCAATCTTTCTGACACTGCTGGCTGCATAAGTCGGTCAACCAGCGATGTGAACTACGGTATTTATTAAAAGTAAACATATCTGTTGAAACGAGCAACTGGACCCAGATAAGTTCTGTATGATTAAGGTCAGACTGATAAGAGAAAGGCCTTAGGACCTCTGGCCATCCCCTCCAAAAACACAGTCAATTTCAAAGAGCATACAACGGTGTTTTAAATCTATTCACTAAAGCATGCAATTCAGCTTTCCTAAATCACTCGAACACGATGTGTAATATTCCTAAAAACAGATGCTAAATGCCCGCTCTGCAATGGAGTGCAAACATTGATCCATGTGGTATCAGCTTGCACCGTAGCTCTGGCACAAAGGCGATACACATGGTGCCACAATCGAATCCAATAGGCTGAAGCCGTCGAAAAGGCCAGACAAGAGGCAAATAAGAGACAAATAGCTAAGTTTGTTCCTAGGTACTTCCTCCGTGCAGGGCAGGCAACGAGCAGCAAGTCCGCCACGAAATCTGCCAGCCCTTCGATGGTAACAGTGTTGGATAGTACGGACGACTGGGGAATAGCAGTAGATTTGCCGGGCTGTCAGACGTACCCTGAGGCAATCCGAACAACCAATATGAGACCAGACATCGTCGTGCATTCAGCAAGCTCAAAGCAGATGCTGCTGATTGAACTGACAGTGCTGTTTGAGTCCAGGATGGACGAACAGCATGCATAAAAATATGCCAAGTACATGACCTTGTTCTCGAACTAAGAAGAACAGGAATAATGGTTAGAGTAAAGGCTGTTGAAGTAGAGGCAAGGGGTATGGTGATAACCTCTGTCTACGACCTACTCAAGTTGTTAGGAATACGAGGACGGGCGCGATCACGTACTCTGAAGAATCTGGCAGAGTCTGCGGAAAAGAGCTCAGCATGGATATGGACCAAGCGTAGTGAACAGTAGAATATTGCACAGAAAGTTTAAATATGCCTGAAATGCAACTTCCACTATGGCTTCATGGTGGCAGTGATGATATGAAGCAAGGAAGGTTCAAATCCCTCCCGAGGCGAGGAACAAAAAATCAACAGAAGGACACATGGGAGTCATGACCCAAGTGTGGCCCAGCCCCTTTAGAGTGTCAGGATGTCAAAGGGGCGACACACTTGTTAGACGGGGGAATCTTTCTCAGAAGATCTTCTGTTGCCTCGCTCTTCGAGTAAGAGAGTTTCCTATTTTTTTCTAAAACTAGATTTGCTCACTAGCGTTTGTGCTGGATGATGTTGGGACCTTGAATTCAAAGTGTTTCTTAGAGCGTAGGGAAGCATTGGCCAAGATCACCGCTGGATTTTTAGACTGGGTAGCGGACAAGGAACTAACTAGTCCACAAATATTTCAGTGTTAATTTCATGAATGTACTGGGGGCCAGCATGACATTAATGTGAAGACCTTGTCACAAACGTTCAAAATTTGCAGGAGCAAAACTTGTTAAAAAGGCCTATTTGAGTCATTTAATGAAAAATTTTCCACGAATCACAGGGGCTTTCCGAGATGGCCAAGGCTAGTCCGCAGGTCTGCTGCCACCTCTATACTCAAGTTATATACTGTTTATAGTGGAAGTCCTTCATTTAGATTTTCAATTTTAATTCAAGCTTAGATGAAAAGGGGTAAAAAAATTTGGCCTTCTTTGGCAGATCATAGGCCTGCACAAATAAAATCCGCTGAAACCATTGGGAAACACTGCCTACAACAATATTATTATTTTTTTTTACAAATTCAAGATTGAATTTCACAATTTCTGTTGTCTGGTTCATATAATGATTTCTACAAAATCTTTCCTACACAATCTGTCCAATAGATGGTCTGTTACTATTGACTCTGATAGTCCATTTTTTTTTTCNTGACCTTGTTCTCGAACTAAGAAGAACAGGAATAATGGTTAGAGTAAAGGTTGTTGAAGTAGGGGCAAGGGGTATGGTGATAACCTCGGTCTACGACCTACTCAAGTTGTTTGGAATACGAGGACAGGCGCGATCACTTACTCTGAAGAATCTGGCAGAGTCTGCGGAAATGGGCTCAGCATGGATATGGACCAAGCGTAGTGAACAGTAGAATGTTGCACAGTAAGTTTAAATATGCCTGAAATGCAACTTCCACCATGGCTTCATGGTGGCAGAGATGATATGAAGCAAGTAATTAAGGATCTGGAGGTTGCGGGTTCAAATCCTCCCGAGGCGAGGAACAAAAAATCAACAGAGGGACACATAGGAGTCATGACCCAAGTGTGGCCCAGCCCCTTTAGAGTGTCAGGATGTCAAAGGGCCGACACACTTGTTAGACGGAGGAATCTTTCTCTGAAGACCTTTTGTTGCCTCGCTCTTCGAGTAAGAGAGTTTCCTATTTTTTTCTAAAACTAGTTTTGCTCACCAGCGTTTGTGCTGGATGATGTTGGGACCTTGAATTCAAAGTGTTTCTTAGAGTGTAGGGAAGCATTGTCCAAGATCACCGCTGGATTTTTAGACTGGGTAGCTGACAAGGAACCATCTAGTCCACAAATAGTTCAGTGTTACTTTCATGAATGTACTGGGGGCCAGCATGACATTATTGTGAAGACCTTGTCATAGACGTTCAAAACTTGCAGGAGCAAAACTTGTAAAGGCCTATTTGAGCCATTTAATGAAAAATTTTCCACGAACCACAGGGGCGTTCCGAGATGGCCAAGGCTAGTCCGCAGGTCTGCTGCCACCTCTATACTCAAATTATATACTGTTTATAGTGGGAGTCCTTCATTTAGATTTTCAATTTTAATTCAAGCTTAGATGAAAAGGGGTAAAATAATTTGGCCTTCTTTGGCAAATCACTGGCCTGCACAAAGAAAATCCGCTGAAACCATTGGGAAACACTGCCTACAACAATATTATTCTTTTTTTTTACAAATTCAAGATTGAATTTCACAATTTCTGTTGTCTGGTTCATATAATGATTTCTACAAAATCTTTCCTACACAATCTGTCTAATAGATGGTCTGTTACTATTGACTCTGATAGTCCATTTTTTTTTTCGGAGGGGGGGGGGGGGGGGNGGGGGGGGGAAGGGGAGAGATTAGGCAATGATTCTTGCGAAGTCGCATTTTTTTTTTGGCTGCGCTTGCGTCTTGTGATCTTCACTATGTCCCACCTTTCTTCCAATTTGTTATAAAGTCTCTGCCAAAGAGCAGTAGATCTAACAACTTTGGCACGCCAATTTCCAGTGAATGCTATAGGAAACCAACATTAAATTGGGACGTCATGATCAAGAAACAAGGTCATCAGTGGTTGGAACGTCTGGTTTTGCGACTCCATGTCTGGAGAAGAGATGACATCGGAAGAAATTCATTGTCCTCCTTAACGTATGATAACCATTCACTCCCTTCTTCTGATTGGTCAGACGTCTATTAAAACCAATGCAGTATAAAACCTCTCTTGAAACATGCATTCCATTTATCCACGACAAGCGTGTTTGAGTCTACGAAAGCTTTGTGTCCGTGCGTCACACTCCACCAGCTGTAAATAAGATAATGTCATTTAGCTGCTCCTAATTTAAAAAAAAAAAATTACGAAGAAAACTTATTATTTCAAACTCTATGAAAGTCAAAAAATAGTCTCTAGTTAGACTAATGCAAATTGAAAAAAGAGGCTATGCAAAATATGACCAAGATTGATCAAAACAAATCGGAGATATTAAAAAAAAACACCAAACCGGTACCTGTTTATTGTTAAACAAACTATAGTATGTGTCTAGATGTAGGACACTTACTTGAACGAATCTTGATCAACATTGGGCGAATGTACGAGATTGACAGGATTGAGGTGTTATGGCGTATGACCAAATTCAGAGGGAATTATAAGGGTGTAGTGTAATTGGGAAATTTCGCACACACACTTTGAGAAGTCGTAGCTATCACAACAACAAGGGATCTATCACTGCTGGCACACCCGTTGTTGAAGTTACGACCTATTGAAAGAGGAATCCAGGTTTCCCTTTATGGATAAGAAATTAGGTTGATGTGCATGTACTACTGTAAATACCTCGTAAGTGCTAATTTTGCGTCAATTAATTGTTTAACTTCTTCTTGCTCTAAATGATTCTCAAATGATAATTGGAGCTAGCGTTGCACAGTGCTGTGCATATGGCCATCGGTAGTAGGAGGCTGGGAACTGAGGACGTATACGGGATGTCTTTTGTCAGTAATGCTAAGCAAACTAGTGTTAAAACTAATCGTGATCTTGTGCGTTTGATCAATGTCATGTCAATTAGCAATATTAGGCTAGTTTATTTGTTACGTGAATAATTGCTAGGCTCGCACAAGAATCGTGCGTGGGCTATTTTTTGATGATTAATGTATGGTGCAAAATTATTATTGATAAGTGAGTTGTTTATTATGCGAATATATAAAGAAGGTAGATACATGATATGATAGCCGTCTGCAACTAAGTATATATTTTTTTTTCAGGTCTGAACTGATTTCCGATTGGACATGGTGGATCTGTGTTTCATTTCCAGTCATAATGGTGTATTCCAGATGTCTGTTGGGGTGCTGATTTCAAATATTACGAGCATGTCGAGTTAATTTTATTCTCGGATCATTTTGGTGGAGGACAAGAAATAATCTGCTTTGTTGTGCCTTAGAGCAAATTACTGTAGGTCAACTGGGTTGGAGTTACTATCTTGTGAGACAAATATCCTACACAAGTAGTTCTTTTTCTTTTCTTTCCTCCCTGCCAGGAATCGAGTGCTCACTGATTGTGAATTGTCTATCCTGGTGCATTTGAATGTTCTTTTACTAGTAGATAATGAATATATCCATTTATTATTATACTGTAAAATGGTGAGTATGGGCTATAATCTAATAAATGTTGTGAAGTTGAACTCTATCTAAATAAAGCAGCAATATTTGGGGCCAGGGTTGCTAAAGACCTCATTAAAAAGGACTGCACATAATTTGGTCGTCTTCCTTACAATAAAATAGATCATTATGTCTGTCGATTTAGGACACTTCTGACGAGGAGATTTAATAAAAGAAAATGTAAAACGGCGTACTTGTCCATTTGCGACATGACAGTGCCTCAGGAAAATATGAAACAGGCTACCATCTTTAATGACTTTTACGGATCATTCCAATCCCATAATTTTCCGAGTATATTTTCCGGTCCTAGTGCTCAACAGTCTGGTAAATAGTGAGCTCAGCGTAACAGCTTGTGTGTGTGTGTGTGTGTGTGTGTGTGTGTGTGTGTGTGTGTGTGTGTGTGTGTGTGTGTGTGATGCGGTGTGTTTGTGCGTGTATGTTTATATATCATATAACATTGCATTTCCCACTTTTAAAAACCCTTGGACTGTCCGTCCCCTTCCCTCCTCGCAGGCCTTACATCGCACTAAAACAAGCTACATCTGGCCCGCAAGTATCGATTAGCTCGTCTATCAGGGAACATTTAGAACTATAAGAAGAGAAAAAAAACAGGTGAGGTTTATCATTTGCAGTAATTAATATTGAACTGAATTTAGATGAATATTTTAGACCTCCCGAAACTATATTATGTACATACACAGGCATCGTTACACCATCTTGTTCTGTATTGCCGTTGCTTGTATAGCATTTGCAAAACTCAGAATTTCAGCCACATATCTAGACATCACTAGATATCATTCACAATGAGGTACATGATGCTCGCAGTACTTGCCACTCTTTGTGTGTCTGCAGCCTGGGCTGGTAAGTGTCGTTATCACAGGTAAGATAGCAGCAAATTACTGTAAATAGCGACCCCTTATCCACTATCATTGTTACTTTTTTTCGATGAATTTATTTCAGACTTCCTGGCTGCAAACTTCTATTGATTTCACGGGAATACAAACATAATGAATTGAAACATTGCATGATGTTATAATCATAAAGAAGAATCCCTGAAATTAGCTAACAAAATAGCCCCCCCCCTACCCCCTTAAAAAAAAAAAAAACAAACATACGTACATTCAAGTTTAGTTTGATATTTTTGAGAGAAGCACTGTAAGTGTGTGCACTATGCAGAGAAATCTCGGACAACTTTGAATACATTGAGACAGGTCACTCATGACAGTATGCATGTATGACTTGAGATCTCTCCAGTTACAAGTTGTTTCTCTTCTCTCTGCAAAGCTATTCTCAACGGTTCTGAATGCATGTCAGTGCGGTTATTGTGCACTTGCGGGGCCAGCCTGGGTATGAGATCGCGGTTACTATACGTACAGACACGATCATGTGCTGCCTGTAGATGAGACTATGAAGTATACTAATTTTGCCATTTGAAGTTGTACTACACACGCAGTCCACTGGGCATGTGTACATATTACCACACAGTCTGCTGCAGCATCATTATTGTCAGCTTGAAACAATCCCTCGTCCGCACAAGTCGAGGCACTGTTGTTAAATGTTCATACCTTGCCTCTATCCTCCCGTTGTCACTGATATATTTCCTTGCAGATGTCGAACTGCCTCTTGCCTTTCAGCTGCAGTTAACACCTCTTTTTGTCTCTCTCAATATGATTTTTTTGTTTGTTTACCAAGCTGCTGAGTCTTGGCGCGCAAAATGTAACAATAGAAAACAGCATTATAGTGCTTTCATAAAAAAGATGAAAGCGTTTTTTTAAAAATATCTTATTTTTCTCTCGAATGCATTGTTTCCAACGTTTGCATGTCTTGCAGTTATTCAATATGAAGCGCTTGTCGTTAAACTAAGAATTGAGATTTCAGATTCTGAAGGTGATTAGAGCTATCTGGTATCACCGTTTTATTTCTTGCAGAAATCGAGAGCAAAATCATTTCTATACACAAAAAAAAACCCAACATTGACTTTATGGGCAGAATCTTCGCAATGGTGGATGAACTTGAGATTCAGTGAGGCATATTAGATGGAATACGTAGCCTAAAACTGTTCTTCAGTAGCATTTTTCTGAGAATGTTTTGTGTTTTTTTCTCATCTTGATGGGACAACTACATTTCTGACTAGAATAACACTTTTTTTTTTCTTGTCAATTTCATCTCATGAAAGTACACATATACCAATAACTCGATAACAAAAAAGAAAAAAGCGACTTAGACCTCATTTTGACTGCCCGCAAAACAAATGGTTGCCGTACAGCATGAGTGGACCACCCCACATTTTTGCGATACATGCACTGGCCGCGCACTCAAGCAGGCCAAGACAAGGTCTGTAACTGAACTCCATGCCAGATCTGACCCCCCGCACCATTTTGTGCACATTTCCTTTAAGCTAGTGGGATTTTCAGGATATCCATTGAATTGCTCTCGCAATGCTTATCCTTTTTAAAAATAATTTCATACTTTTTCTATTTTTCTCCTCTAGTTATAAGGTTTCATTTTCCAGCTCCATTACCATTTTAACCTACCTGTGAAAAGCAAACCTGAGCAGACTGTACACCGTGGGCTGTCCAGCTGCGATGCTGTGGCAATTTTATCCTCTCGATATAGAAGCCGTTGTCCTCTTGAACAGGCAATTGCGATGTTAGATGTAAGATGGCTGAAGAAATGGGTGGCTCACTAGCTGATGGCTAGCTGGCAGGCTAATTGACAGGCTGGCAGGGTAGCTAATAGAATGGCTATCTGGCTATGACATGTAGACTGCCACAAACATAGTAAAATTGAAGAGCGGTTTTCCAAAACTCTGTAAATGCACTTTTGTTGAAAAATTAGTTGGTAGTGATTTCAAAGATGCATTCTGTGCTTATTTGCTGAAAATCTCCAGTCATTTCAAATTTTATGTCAATTAACTGTAAACAAAATATATGTGAATAAGAGCAATTACCTTACTGTTATTACCTTCTTTTTCAAAAATATTCAGAGACCATAATATACCGAGATTTGGAAAAAAACACGTTCTTCAATTAGCATTCCTTCTAACTCTTTTGATGTCCCTTTACTTTAGAAGGAGAAAGCTGTATCATAGACAGAGTGGAATACAAGAATAGAGAGATGACCCCTGACCCGTGTGACAGATGCTGGTGTCTTAATGGTAACATAGCCTGTGAAAGAAGCCCTTGCCCTAAAGGTAACACCAACTTCCATGATCTGATGACATTGTATTCACTGAGCATAATTTATTCTTTACTTTACTTTGCTTTCCCGAGCAATGACCGCTTGAGCTTGAGTCTTTCGGCATTGATGCCATGGTATAATAGGTGCAGGTTTTTTTTGTAATTGTGCGCCATCAACATTTAAGGGGATCCTCTAGTTTTATGTTGCAGCGCTTAGAGCGTTACTGTGTGCGCACTGCCCTTTTCTAATTCAGTACATTTTGCCTGTAAAATTGCGCACCAAAGTGCTAAATAGTGCACATTTCTTTGTCGTGGGTGTTGTTCTTAGAAAAACGTTATCTCACACTGCAGTCATTACTTGGTCACCAGATTCTGCACACGCATTTAAGACATACATATAAAAGCATTTTATTTTTGTGAGGTTAATTCTCATTATGTCACTTTGAAAGATAACATTTTCCCTTATTGCCATGTAACTTATTTTTGGGTCGTAAGTCATGAGAACCCCTCTGTAAGTTTGAGCATTAATGTATCAGACATACAGTTGTGAAATCTGACTGCAAAGTAACAACTGTATTTTGAGATAATGTTTCCTTACGGTCACCATCCACGGTAGGAAAAAAATGCACGTTTTAGCACTTCGGTGCACATTTTTGCATGAAAAAGTACTGAATCAGAAAAGGGCAGTGCGCACCATAGTAACTGACTAAAACCTACAAGGGATGAATGGTGGATTCCCTTAAAGTGTTCCCAATGTCTGCCCTCTCTAGGAGTGTGTCCTCAAATCTGTCAGGGCTAGATAATCAAACAGGTGGTGTGTTATTGTTTCATAGAGATGTGGGCAGAGTGGACATGTTGGCGCTATCTGTAGCTGTATTCTGTTTAGGTGCATGTTCAGTGGTACATGATTTATTCTCAGGCAAAAAATGGTTGGTAGGTTGGTTGGTTGGTTGGTTGGTTTGGGTTGGACTGATTGTTTGGCTGGCTGGCTGGCTGGCTTCCTGGCTGACTGGCTGGCTGGCTGGTTGGCTCGCTGGTTGGTTGGTTGGTTGGTTGGTTGGTTGTGTGGTTGGTTGGGTTGAACTGATTGGCTGGCTGGCTGGCTGGTTAGTTTGCTTGCTTGCTTGCTTCCTTGCCTGACCGCCACTAACCTTTAACTAGCCATCATCGCGCTGCACTTTAATTGGTCAGCAACACTGCCGTGTTTAAGAGGAGGTTCCGCCCTTTCCCAGAGATTGTTATGCAGAGTACATGCTGGGCAATCTCTCAGCCGAATGCGCTCGGGAAATTGTCAAACAGAAACTGTCTTGTGTGGCAAAACCCATCATGCTCAACATGAGAAGGTCGTACATAAGATGCTAACATTCCGATTATCATAAAAGCAACGTGCAATGATATGCTACGTCATCGTGTGAAAACAGAAGACATGTTATAAATAATATTATTATATCTTTATGCTATCTTAGCTGCCACACCCGTTTCAAGTGGAAAACAAACATTTCATACAGTTTTAAAAAATGAATTCTTTTCCACATTTTCTGATGTAATATCAAAAAATAAAATTCAGTGGCTAAAGCGAAACAGAAGCCCAACGACTTAAATATATCTATTTTTGTTTTTAAAAAGTTGTGTCACCTATTTTGAATCGAGCTATAATCTTAGAAAACCCATTATTATTGTTTCATATAGTTTAAAAAAAATAATTTCTTTCCACACTTTCTGCTGTTTTGTCAGAAAATAAAATTCAGTGGCCAAAGCGAGACTGAAGCCCATATAAAACTGGGGCTACCTAAGAGCAACGATTTAAGTATATCTATTTTTTTTTTAAAAAAAAGGTTGTGCCACTTATTTTGAATCGAGCTATAATCTTAGAAAACCCATTAATGTATTAGATTACACATGCCTATTAAAAAATACCTCTTTATTCCAATAAACAATTTTTCTCTACAGCTACTCTATAGCCTTCCGACATGGGCCAGAGCTTCTTTATTAATTTTCAGTACTCACTGTGCTCAAATAAAATGTGGTTTAAAACAGAACTTTAGCAGTGAACTTCTGAGATAATCCAAGTTGAGTGAAAAGGGGCTGAAAAAAATCTGTCTTTGTCGATGGTAACAGGCCCGCACTTATGGTGGACAGCAACCCCATTGGAAAAATCCTACAGACTTTGATAATTTTGGGCAAAATAAAGA
>JAWQUT010000451.1:548964-559024 GCA_033807755.1 Ellobium chinense
ATTTATGATAGCCAGTTCTCCACAATATTGTTAACAATGTTTATTTGATTATTTATTTAATTAATTATTTGTTTAATTAATAAATCAATTATTTATTTATTTATTTATTATGAAAATCAGTCCTCCACAATATTCTTCACAATGTATAATAATCAATAATCACGACATTCGACTATGACGTCGCTGACAAAGTGAAATAGTATCATTCTACCTTTTTTCTTGGTATTGTGTGCATGTCTCTGTCATAGCTGCTGTTATTGGTCTATTTACAATATTGCTCATTAGCACATGCGCTGTTTGTTTATTTTTATTATTATTATTATTATTATTATTATTATTAGTTTTACGAGAGGGCTGGCGAAACTGACTACACAGTTTTTTTTTTGTGTGTTCGTTTTCAATCTGTTCCAAACTGTTTAACCGAATATAAGCAAATGCAATGTATTATAAGGTTGCACGTATTCTTTAGCTCAGTGTTATAGCAAACCTTTTATGCCAAGTGTAAATTTTGTACAGGTTTTTTTCCTTCTTTTTTTTTTTTTTGCTGTATGATTGCATGAAACTTTCAGCTCTAAATGACGTATTATTACAATGTATATATGTACAGAATGACTAGGTCTTTGAGACATCCAGCAAGCCAATCTTTCATTGTCTTCACTGTGCATTACCTGGCCCTAATATGTATATTAGTGAGTCATGAATATGCACTTGAGCAATTTTCCAATGCATGTTCTGACAAGTACATCTGTAGCCTTTTCTAACAAGTCACAGGTTTGTACCTTGTTTGGAAAGTGTTCAATAGTAGATTGTGTTGTTAGAAAGATATACATAAGTAGACTGCGTTGTTATTAAGGTGTACATGAGAAGAGTATGTTGTTATTAATGTGTACAAAATAAACTGTGATGTTAGGAGGATGTATAAATAGTAGATTGTGTTGACGGGAAGAAGTATATATATATATGTGTAGACTGGGTTGTAAAGAACGAGTACATGAGAAGAGTGTCTTGTAAGGAATGGCCACATTTTTAATTTATACTGTTAAGCCGGTGTAAGTGAATAGAGGGTCTTCTTAGGAAAGTGAAGATGCATGCTAAACTGTTGTTTTGAGAAGGCAGCTGTTACAAAATGTTTGGAGGATATACAGGAGTGTGTAACGTGAGTAATGGTATGTATACTATAAGGCTTAGAATGCTAGTTTATGATTATCGTGATTGCACCAGTTATCTGTTTCTTATGATGTGTCTGTGCGTACATCTATCTGCGGTGAGCAATGTTAATGTCTTCTTGCTGTAACCTTATAGATGAAATCACTGCTGGTTCATTAGGGTTCATATATTGTTGGTTTTTGTATGTTTGTTTGTTTGTTTATGTGTTTGTTAGTTAGTTAGTTTCTTTCTTTCTTTCTTTCTTTCTTTCTTTCTTTCTTTCTTTCTTTCTTTCGTTCTGTCTTTTGATTTTTTTGTGTAGAGTTTGGTTTACTGGCATTGTGTTTTTGTTTGTTTTGTTTGTTTGTTTGTTATTTGTTGTTTTTTGTTTGTTTGTTTGTTTGTTTGTTTTTGCCCTGTTCCGACTGTTCTTCCATCTCATGCAGGTCATGTGTATCCTTTACATTTCTTAGCCGCGTTAATCTTGTGTATGTGTAAATCTTTTCACAATGTATTATGTTTAACATTATTACCATCACACCCTGTACAGTGGTCATCCTAGCACTTAGAATATATTTGCATTGAACATTCATGATGATCAATAAAACATGATAATAACATTCATATGTGTTATTACTTACTGATTTGTCAAATCTTTGCATTAGTGTGTTGCTAACTTTCAAATTCTGCAGGTGGAAACATTGAAAACAAAGTACACTATAAGTAAAACACCCCCAATCCATCCTCAATGTAAAATGATGGATTTTTATTTTTGAAAATATAGTAGCATACCATGTGTAAAAATGAGTGAGCAACATACAGCAGTCAAGCCAAAGAGCTTTTAATACCGACAAAATAACTCTCACAAAAATAATAGCAAGAACAGCAAAGGGTTGAGGAAGTAAAAGNCATCCATCCATCCATCTCTCTCCCTCCCTCCCTCTCTCTCTCTCCATCCATCCATCCCTCCCTCCATCCAATCCCATTCCATTCCCTCCCATCCCATCTCACTCCCTCCCATCGCATGCCCTCCATTCCCATCCTATTTCCAACCCTCCCATTCCATCCAATTCCTTCCCATCTCATCCCATCCCATCCCATCCCATCCCATCGCATCCTATATCGATGTCATATCATTCCCTCCATCCCCATCCGGTCCTATCCGATCGCATTCATCCATTGAACTGTTCAAAGATTCGTGTCATGGTTAACTGGTGACTCATTAATGTCTGGGGTTGTCAAAGAAGCTGTGATGATCTCGGGGAATTACGTGTTTCAGTTCCTAAAGGTGAGTATACTTTGCTGCAGTTATTTTCAGCTGTTGATTGTAGAGCTGGCACGGTGGAGCAGTGGGTACTTTGTCAAATCCCCGAGGTTTGGGTAGATCCGTCCATTGGTCATCAAACTGCAGGCTGTATTTAATATTTCCATCTGTGACAACAGGATCTCCTTTTCCTTTGCCGGGTCGTATGTTCTTGTATGGTCCTGACTTGCTAAAATCTTGAAAAAAGTCAAACTGCAAATAGTTCACTTCCATTGGCATGGGCTTGATGCTGGCTGCTTTGATGACATTGGTATAGTCCATTGGTACATAAATTTCTTTTCCTCTCAAGGCCCTCTCTACCAGGCTGTGAAAAGAGTCGCATTCCATTTGTGTATGGCCTGTCACCAAATATTTGTGATCAACAGTCTTGTTATTGGTGATGCAAAAGTGACGTAAAGCATTTGATAAGACAGCATTCCTATTTTGATACCCACAGCCGTCGCTCCAGATGATGATCCGATCATCGAACTTCTTCTGGTAGTCGGTCACGCAAGATGCAAATTCGTTTGCTGTGAGTCCTCCCTGGGCTTCGTGCCATACATAACACATGGCATCGTTCGATGACATGTCAAAAATTGTGAAATTGTGGACAGCCAGTTTCGTGCAATAATATAAAGCAGAGGCTTTCAAGGATGGTGGAAGCAGAACTGATTCCATATCGAGACACATCACAGCAACTTTCTCTCCGCCGTCTGACATGGCTTTTGCTTTGTCGGCGTCCTTTTCATCCCGAGCCCTTTGCATGTCCTCTCTGTGCTTTTGCCAAGTCACGTCGTCAATATTGCCTGTTTCATGAGCGACACAGATGTCGCACTCCTCCTTCCGTGGAGTAAAAATGGAAAGGTTCAAGGGCATTGAACTGCTCCCTGAAGGTTTTCAGCATTAGAGGTTTTCTGGCAGCATCCGAACATTTCTCCACGTAGGCTCTGTAAACTTCTGAGGCGTTCTGGAAATATAGCTCAATGTAATTTTTGAATGAACTCTGTCTGCAGTAATGACTGTGATGGCATTTTTGGCAGTTTACTAAGGAACTCTTGAGTCAAGAAGTCTTTGTCGGCACGTGCTCGATCGTAATGTTGGCTCCTTACTGGTTGGCGGGGATCATCTGTACCGGGTGATTCAGAGTGCTCAGCCACAGCATTTAGTACATACCATGTACCCAGATCTGTTGTACCGAGGAAAACTTCTTGCAAACACGCAACCTGGTGCCATTGTTCTTCATGTGGTATTTCAAAGACACTGACTTCAGATTATCATCATTGCCTTTCTGTCGCCTGTTTGGTACAACAGCGTCAACCAAACCTTTGATGTAAGCAGCCTTTCCTTTCCAAGATAAGGTTCAGATATAGTCAAATACTTGTTGCCTGTCTTCCTCTGTGAAAGATTTGCAGTTCATGGCAGCTCCTTTGCATCCGCACGGCTCCCGCATTTTTCGCTCATCACGTTTCTTGCCCGCACATATGTACGCTTGGCCAGTTTCTCTGAGACGTTTACGTTTTACTGATGCCCAATTCTCAGGACCCTTGTGTTGTCTCTTTCCTGTTAAACAGATAGAGTCCTCGTCTGGAATGTGTTCAGGGCGACATCATCAGTTGGTGCTAGTGGAGGGTTTGCATCATCTCCCGTCGTCTGAGCCACATCATCAGATGGTGCTAGAGGAAGGTTTGCATCCTCTCCCGTCGTCTGGGCCACATCATCAGATGGTGATTCGGGATGACCCTGGACGCCATTTTCGACATGGGGCACATCATTGCCATCTTTTTCGTAGCACTACTGGGCAGGTCTGTGGAGCCCACAGGTTCTATGTTCATAGAATAGTCCAGAAATATGGAAATATCCAATATATCACCATTTTCGGGAGTAATCAGAGATATTATGGTGATTTCCGAATTTTATACCATTTGGACTGCGGAAACTTTGTTTCCTTATTTGGGCATAGCGATGGCATAGACATTTCATAGCATCACTTTAATCAGGTGGTCGTTGCTTTTCTTCAAAGTATCTAAAACGGAGACGGTGGGACGGGTAGCAGGCGACGATCAACCTACCAAATGCGTCTATTCCTTTGAAGGTGTTCGATTGCCGCCATGGCTTAATCTCTTCGAATCACCGTCCCTTTGTCGAGTCCACAGTACCCGCCGTTGGTGAATTTCTTTGAATCACCGTCCCATTGTCGTGCCGCGCGTAATCAAGACACACGTTGTACCCTGATTATTGTTTGAGGATTATCACCACACCATAACTTTCATAATCGCCGAACAGGCTGTGTGATCAAGTAAACGCATCAAATGCGTATTTTTTTTAAAGACGTCATTATTATATTATTAACATTTTTTTTTTGCTCAACGGCAAATTCATTCCCATATCACTTGTAAACCTCATAAAATATGCTAACACGATGCTAATAGGGTAAAACTAGCAATAAGCGATGGTCCGTCAAAGTATAGTTAAGAGATAACACAGCACAAGGGATCTCAAGTTTCCTTCATTTTGTTCTGTTAAAATGTCACAAGTTGTCTCTGGATACCTGTAGCCAACTTGTGCCTTTTCAACAGAACAAGGGAAAGTGGTCGGACACTTGTGCCTTTTTGAAAAGCTGTTAAAAAACATGTTTTAATACTTCTTTCGAGCTTATGCTTTTGGTAGCATGTGTATCTTTTGCTTTACTATGTTTCTAGCAAAAAAAAGAATTNAAATGAGGAGAACAACTATTGTTATTGCGTAACTTCCTTTTAATATTTATTCTTGTGAAATACACCAGGGGTTCACAACAATAAGTCCTAAATCCTGGGACACTAATGTCCATTACTCATTCACTTTAATCACGGTTAATATCCACAATTTGTTAATAGATGAAAAAAAAAATACGGAACTACCAGTATTAGGTTCCAGACCAACAGAGAAGACATCACTCAGCACCAGCACATCTGTACAATATGTGCACAGAACATCTCAGCGGTTGACACTTCGTTAAAAGACTCTTCAAAAAGCAGACCATTGTATCAAATATATATCTTTAACATTTTGCATTTTCTTAATAAGATACAGAGTTCTATCTGGCTCAACTTATTTTAATTTTAAGAACTCCTTTTTTCTCCGTAATACTCTTGGCTCAGATATTCAAAATGTCTATCTTCAAAATACATATGTCTTACTGTGTTTGTTATAATGAGATCCCTCTTTAACATTACTATAGGTTACAGGAGCTAAATTGTTATTGCCTTTTTGGGCCGTTTAATGAAACTTTCCCCTCGAACCACAGGAACATTTCGAGTTGGCTAAGGTCTGATGCCACCACAGTGCTCAAATTTTATACTATTTACAGTGGAGGTCCTTCAATTAGATTTTTCTGACTTTAATTACAGTAAATGAAAAGGGCTTAAAAGGTGACCTACTTTTGCAGATTACAGGCTCGCACAAACGAAATCCGCTGAAGCCATTGCAAAACATTGCCTACAACAATTATTTCTTTACAAATTCAGGACTGAATATCACCACTTTCGCGGTGCATTTCATATTAGGCGATCACACTATTAATTCTGCTATTATTGACTCTGGTATTCCATTTTTTATCAATTAAACTTTTGCAACCTATACGGCGAACAGCTCACATTGAGCAAAATTTATATTATATCCTAGGAAGCTATAATATCCACCATACTTGCAAGCGGACGCGTTCCGTTGACATTCACCGCATAAAAGAACACATATTCCGGCCAGAAAATACAGAAACAGAAAGGAAACCAAAGGTTTATTGAACATTACTATGCTTCTAGAATATAAACGCATTCTTTGGTGCAATACCTCTAAAAGTGCCGTGTGAGTCAAAAGCACCTATCAAAAGTTAAATGATAAGTTCCCTTGCACAGTTTTCAGCAGTCAATGTCCGATCTCCATAATATACTATAGCAACAATTGAACATGCAGTTAACACTGTATTACCATTCTGCCAACAGAGAAATAATGCTCTCAAGAGGAAATTGCATAATAAAGGAGACAATTCTGGGATATCTGTTACAGTAATATTGCAGCAAGGCGTCGCTTTAATGTGTAAAACTTCATAATAGACAGTGTATCAGACAGCTAATATTTCCAGGTGATGTTGAAGTGAACTTTTAATACAAAGACTTCTAAGTTTCTTTTCCTCCTCTTCCTCTACCCGCTTCCTTCTTTCCCCTCTTTTCTTTCTTTCTTCTTCTCACGCCCCACCCCAAACCTTGACATCGATTTGCATCGTTGGTCTGCAGTTTTGAAATGAAAGATTCGGTCATTTTGGCTTACTCTGTCTTTTTACATTCACTTTCACATACGCACTCTCTTCTACTTTGTTTCCAACAATAACAGTAACAATCATAAACTTTTGATAGGTACTTTTGACTCACACGGCACTTTTATAGGTATTGCACCAAAGAATACGTTTATATTCTAAGCATAGTAACGTTCAATAAACCTTTGGTTTCCTTTCTTTTTCTGTATTTTATGGCCGGAATATGTGTTTTGCAATGGCTTCAGCGGATTTCGTTTGTACGGGCCTGTACTCTGCAAAAGAAGGCCAACTTTTTAAGCCCTTTCCATTTACTGTAAATTTAAGTCCTTTACTGTAAACGGTATAAAAGTTGAGCACAGTGGTGGCATCAGACCTTAGCCATCTCGGAATGTTTCTGTGGTTCGAAGAGAAAGTTTTATTAAATGGCTCAAAGTGGCGAAAACAATTTGGCTCCTGTAACGTATAGTAGTGTTAAAGATGGATCTCATTATAACAAACACAATAAGATACAGATATATTGAAGATAGACATTCTAAACATCTCAGCCTATAGTATTACGGAAAAATGGAGTTCTTAAAATAAAAATAAGATTAATCAGATAGAACTCTGTATTTTGTTAACAAAATGCAAAATGTTAAAAAAACTATATAATTGATACATAGGTTTATTTTTTGAAGTCTTTTAACAAAGTGTTAACTGGTGAGATGTTATGTGCACATATTGTCCAGATGTGCTGGTGCTGAGTAATGTATTCTCTGTTGGTGTGGAACTTAATACTGGTAGTACCTTATTTTTTTTTCATCTATTAACAAATTATCGATATTAACTGTGGTTATAGTGAATGAGTAATGGACATTACTGTCCCAAGATTTAGTACTTATTATTGTGATCTCCTGATGTATTTAACGAAAATACATATTAAAAGGAAGTTATTCAATAACAATAGTTGTTCTCCTTATTTTCACTGGCTCTGTATTTATGTAATCGTTTTGTTTACCAGACCAATGGCCGTATGCATAATCCATACGTTAGTTATCGCAATGCGGTAACCACGGGAAACTCCCAAAACATTAGTAGTGTTCATCGGGGGTTAACGCAATACATTAATTAACGTATGGATTATGCATACGGCTACAGGTGGTGCCTCTTATGTGGATGAATGATTGGAATGAAGAGGGTTCCTTTTCTCTAAACAGCTTAGACACTTTTGGACTGGACATAGACAAAAATACAAAAAGCAGCAGGAGCTGGGGAAAAGTTTTACATTACAAGGAATACTTCCCACTCTTTTACTTCCTCCACCCTTTGCTGTTCTTGCTATTGTTTTTGTGAGAGTTATTTTGTCGGTATTAAAAGCTCCTTGGTTTGACTGCTGTATGTTGTTCACTCATTTTTACACATGGTATGCTACTATATTTTCAAAAATAAAAATCCATCATTTTACATTGAGGGTGGATTGGGGGTGTTTTACTTATAGTGTACTTTGTTTTCAATGTTTCCACCTGCAGAATTTGAAAGTTCGCAACACACAAATGCAACGACTTGACAAATCAATAAGTAATAACACATATGAATGTTATTATCATGTTTTATTGATCATCATGAATGTTCAATGCAAATATATTCTGAGTGCTAGGATGACCACTGTACAGGGTGTGATGGTAATAATGGTAAACATAATACATTGTGAAAAGATTTACACATACACAAGATTAACGCGGCTGAGAAAAATAAAGGACACACATGATCTGCATGAGATGGAAGAACAGTCGGAGCAGGACAAAAACAAACAAACAAACAAACAAACAAACAAACAAACAAACAAACAAACAAACAAATAAACAAAAAACACAATGCCATTAAACCAAACTCTACACAAGGACAACAAAAGACAGAACGAAGGATAGAAAGAAACAGAACAAACAAACAAACAAACAAACAAACAAACAAACAAACAAACAAACAAACAAACAAAACCAACAATATATGAACCTTAATGAAGCAGCAGTGATTTCATCTATAAGATTACAGCAAGAAGATATTAACATTGCTCACCAGAGATAGATGTACGCACAGACACATCGTAACAAACAGATAACTGGTGTAATCACGATAATCATAAAATAGCATTCTCAACCTTTATATAGTACATTTCATTACTCACGTTACACACTCCTATATATCCTCCAAACATTTTGTAACAGCTGCCTTCTCAAAACAACAGTTTAGCGCTCATGTCGATTACAACCATGCATGCATCTTCACTTTCCTAAGAAGACCCACGATTCACTTACACTGACTGAACAGTATAAATTCAAAATGTGGACATACCTTACAAGACACTCTTTTCATGTACTGGTTCTTTACAACCAGTCTATTCATATATACTTCTTTCAGTCAATACAATCTACTTATATACATCCTCCTAACATCACTGTTTATTTTGTACACATAAATAACAATATACTCTTCTCATGTACACCTTAATAACAACGCAGTCTACTTATGTATATCTTTCTAACAACACAATCTACTACTGAACACTTTTCAAACAAGGTACAAACCTGTGGCTTGTTAGAAAAGGCTACAGACGTACTTGTCAGAACATGTATTGAAAAATTGCTCATGTGCATATTCATGACTCACTAATATACATATTAGGGCCAGGTAATGCACAGTGAATGAATCGTAAACACAATGAAAGATTGGCTCGCTGGATGTCTCGAAGATCTAGTCATTCTGTACATATATACATTGTAATAATACGTTATTTTGAGCTGAAATTGTTCATGCAATCATACAGAAAAAAAAAACCTGTACAAAATTTACACTTGGCATAAAAGTGTTTGCTATAGCACTGAGCAAAAGAATACATGTATACGTGCAACCTTATAATACATTGCTACAATGCATTTGCTTATATTCGGTTAAACAAACGTTAACCAGCTTGGAACAGATTGAAATCGGAAAAAAACCCCAACCCTGTAGTCAGTTTCGCCAGCTCTCTCGTAAAATTAATAATAATAATACTATAATAATAATAATAATAATAATAATAATAATAATAAACAAACAGCGCATGAGCTAATGAGCAATTGTAAATAGACCAATAACAGCAGCTATGACTGAGACGTGGAAACAATACGAAGAAAAAAGCTAGAGTAATACTACTTCATTTTGTCAGTGACGTCATACACGAATGTCGTGGTTTGGTTATTATACATTGTGAAGAACATTGTGGGGAACTGGGTTTCATAAGTAAATGAATAAATAGATAAATAAATATATAAATAAATATATAAATAAATAGATATATAAACAAA
>JAWQUT010000451.1:574441-591170 GCA_033807755.1 Ellobium chinense
ACACACACACACACACACACACACACACACACACACACACACACACACACACACACACATAATACGAAGTACCCTTTCATTCCTTATTCCTGTCATTAATTATGAGTTGGCAAACTAGCATTATCACATTAGCATTTGAATACACAGACGGGCATTTGTTTGAACTCCAAATCTTTCTGACAATGGGCATACAAGTTACCGTTAACAGTGATTCAGTTGTGTGGATTTACTGGCTAGAAGTGGAGAATATTGTGGAAACGATTATCCAGGGTTGTTATACTCATTTCAAACCTCACCCAGTACATCAGTAATGTAACAAATATCCAAATGTTTGCTACAATTGCAAAAAATAATTACTAAATAATACTTGTTACGCTATGCATCATATTTCATTTTTAGCCTTGTGCACGACGACGTGAGAAGGATATCTGAGGGGACTCAAAAAGAAAGAAAATCCCTGTTCTGGCAAAAGGTTACTTGGCTTGCGAACGTTTGACCATTCAACACAGTAAAAGGGAAAACTGGGTTCCGCCAACCGGCCCAACTATACCGCACCGTCTTTTGATATCTTTTCCCTCTTCCATCCCCCTTTTCCTCGATTGATTCCAAACAGAGATCGATGTGTGATTATGTTTATCGAAGGTTTCATTAGCTGTTACACGAATTAGCCAGAGAGGTGCAAAACCTCTAACATGGGAATTCATTGGTTCTGTTCTTCTCATATACGTTCAAACAGCTCGTGAAATAATCCAGCACCAACTGTCTACGAGTCATTGCGCCCCTAAAGTAAGAGTCTCAGCCACTGAGAGTTAACTTATCATTTGCCCAAGATTTTCCTTTCAACCTCCTGATTCAAAGACTGAAAGTAGCGGAGCTGCCAATATGATGTCATAGTGATCATACTCGGAAAATGGTTCACTGGAAGAGGTTTTGTTTCTGTGCATTACAGTTTCATCAGCTAAGACTTCATTCCATACTAATTTTGTATGTCGCGGTTTCGTTAATGCACTGTGCATATAACTCTATTGCCTATCACTTTAATTATAAGGTCAAAAATTCGACTAGAATGAAATAAACACTAAGATATGAGCAAAAATAGCACTGCATGTCAGGATTTTCCTTAATCGTGTCTGCTTATCTACCTCATCACCGATACCTCACGATCTTCAATATCTAAAGATATTGAATTTTCAGGCCTGTCCCATGGAATTCAAAACTATGAAGTTCTACTATATAAATTCATTTGTTTATAAGTACAAATACAGTTAGTTCGGTGATGTGCTCATTATTATTTTGTGCATCACTGTATTTATAACTACGGCTAACTGTGAAAAAAATATCGATGCTCAGCATTGACCCAACTATATATACATGCTCTTGGCATCTAAATTATAAACTTTAACCGCCAGCCTCGTACGATTCCACAATGGATATATCTGATTTGCAAGAACATATATCACTTTGATTTATCATTATTTTATTTCATGTTATTTAATTTTTTAAAATTATTTGATTTGATTTATTTTATTTTATTTTATAATATTTCAGTGAGAGCTTGCTTATTCATCTTTCTGTTTTTACCATTCTATGACATGATCAAACATTTTTTTATAAATTCAGAGGAGGGAAATGACCCTTCTTTGAGTACGACATTGCTTTTTATGCCATTATTTTCCAACATAAATACATTTATGTGGAAAAGAGGACAGACTCCATACTTAATGATGTGGTAAAATATGACAACATCAGATTATTCTGTGAAGTGACAGTTTATTAAAATATCAGTCACATTAATTATCTTTGTTATACGTATATCAACACTGGCATTAAAATGCACATTGACAATAAGATCGAGTATGTACATTTAATGTTAGTACAATTTATTACCACAGCTTGACTTTCCATATTATTTGCTTGTGTACTAAACAATTATTTGTGGTCATCGTACCCCATCCCCTCTATCTAAAATACATATATCGCCACAGCCACAACCTGGCCATATCAAACACATCATTTCTTATTGGTAAAACTGAATCATGAGATGAAATATGCTTGATAATCAGAAACTGCAGCTCTGTTTAAATTATATCAATTAATGTTGCGTGCTGGTCACAATTATCAGACCACTGTAATCTAAAAGTAACTGAACAGTTACAGTTAATTTTCAAAGATGGATCCCAGGAAGGCTCAAAGGTCATCACTAAGAGTGCAAAGGTCAAGGGTAAAGGCAAGGACAAGAAAAGATAACCACTGCTGGATCACTCTTAGCCGCTGGTATTCCTACGTAGTATGGTTGCAGCGTATAGTTTCGATGTCTGGTCACATCTGCATGTCAAGTTTAGCTGTTTGAGGACATGGATAATCAGACCTCCATCTTCCCCTGTCAAAGAATATTGTGGCTTTATGTTTGAATGAGTGTGTGCGTGTAGCGGGCGTGGTGCACCTTTGTAATTCAGCATATTCTTCCCCGTAATGCACGTATGTGAAATGTAATATTGTTAAGAAATACTGTGAAATTGTCATGCAAAGCGAATCAAATGTGCCTCTGGACAATAAAGTATCATTTTATCTGATCTTATCTTATCTTAATATAACATTGCTCAATGGAGGAATCCAATTTCTTCAATGGCTATACCTTTAACGTATATTTTAGTGTGAGCGAGAACGTTTAAACGTCATAGCTGTTTCATATTAGAGAGCGGAGAAAGGAGAAGGAGATGTGCATGTGTTTAGAGTGTGCATAAGAATGCCAAAGTTGTTTTTTTTTTATTAACTAAGATAAGATACTGGAATGGGTGTCATGGCATCGATATCTTTATATAACTGAATGCAATAACATCTTCCATTACTCAGACTGTGCCTAGGTAGTGATAGTCTTATCAACGAACCCTCCCTTTTAAAACTGAAGGTATATTGATGTTGATAAGGAGGGTAATGCAAACAGAGAGGGAAAACAAGGAAGGGAGGAGGGATGAGGGGATAATTGTCTAGCCAGAGAATGTTAACTTCAACAAAATAGTTTGTTTTTTCGAGGGAGATGGGGTCATCAAATACAACAAATCAGATATGGTAAATATAAAAAGTGGACAGAACATCATTCCCTAATGCAATGATGGAAATGGATGCAGGAAGTGCAAGACAGATTGACAATCTGACAACAACAAGGGCAGTTAATAAACTGACTCTTCGAATAGGGTTGGACAGGGAAGGAATGCAGTTCATATGGGCTTATTAATAATTTCCACGTCTTGCTCTAATACGGTTGCAACTGCACCTCATTCCCACGTCTTTCATTGTGCATTTACTGCGGATAATTTATTCCTTTCAGATCAACATTTCTCTGTTGGTTATTATGGTAACACAGCGTCAACTTAAAGTTCCAATGATGCTAGTATTAATAATGGAGATCTGACACCGAAACATTTATAGGAGGATTATAACGTTTGGAAGACCGTTTTGGCCAGCCTGTCACTTTACAAGGGTATTGCAGCAATCGGTTGGTAAAATATTTAGAAAGCTAATAATGTTTACTAAATCTTAGGTTTAAGATTTCAATTCTAAGGGCCAGAAGATTTATTTTTCTAGCAGTGAATTTTAATGTGGAACGTGCTCCATATTAAAGTTTGGATGGATGGTGTAAGTCTCTGGTAGGTAGAAGTGGAACTTTGAACCAAATGTGCACAAGGTGGTATAGTGTTCAAGAGAGATTTCGTTGTAATATGTAAGATATTATATTGATGGCATGCATTTTGAACATATCAGCAAACATTATTACAAAAAAACCCCAAAAAAACCCAAAAATATTTGACCTTTTAAACTCTGTAAGAGAAGGAGTCATCTAAAATTCTATATGTTGTTAACAAAATGTAAATGTCGAAACTGTGTAACTGACTCTCACTGTTTGAGAATTTTTTAAACAAAAGTCAATTGTTTGCTAACTATCACGTGTGCTGGTGCTGTATGATGTAGTTATCATTCTTGTAGTGACCGAGTAATAGGTTTATTGTGCCAAATTTTGTGTGCTCATTGCGGTAAACTTTTGTCGTGTTTTACAAGAAAATACAATACAAGGAAGTTGTTATATGCAAAAGGTGTAGTTCTCCATTTTTGATGATGACTGTGTCTTTTTGTAATCCGTTTGTTTGCCGAACAGCTTGTAGTTCTAAGATAGATGCATAATGTGATTTAAAGGGTTACCTTCGCCTTCCGCATCTTAGGTAGATTTAGAGTAGACCTAGCCTAAGCTGAAAAATAAAGTCTCTAATACAAGACAAAAAGCAGCAGCAGAATATGAGGAAACATTGACTTTATAAGGGATACTACCCACTCTCTTATTTGATAGACAGAATTGTCATGCCAACGCTGTAAGTGCCTTTGTCGTAAGTGCTTTGCTGCTCATTCATTCTTTCATATGGGAGGCTGTGGCATTTTCGAAAATCTTTAGTTCATTGTCTGTTGAGAAAACATCCACTGAGAGTGTTTTACAGAAAGGTGAACTTTGTTTCTAATGTTTCCATCTGCAGAAATTGGCGCTTTGCTACAGACAAATCTAAAGACAGGACAAATCAATAAGCGATAACGAATATGAGTTTCATTGTGTTTTATTTATCATCGTGAATATCCACTACAGATATACAGAGTGCTAGGAAGACCTCTGTGCAGGATAATAATGTTAAATATAAGCCTTTATATGAGGATTTACACACATGCACAAGATTAGCCTGGCTGAAAAAATATGAAAGACACACGTGATCATCATGAGATGGAAGAACTGTCAGAACAGCCACAGTAACAAACAAACAAAAAAAATAAACAAACAAACAAACAAACAAACAAAACACAAACTAATAAAGAAACAAACTAACAAACAAACAGTTGGAAGTAGGATCTAATCACTAAATACCATGGACCACATGCACAATGATGTCTACCTTTGCGAGCCCTAGCATCAATGTATCGCATCACAAATGTTTAATCAACCTTGCTTTTTCTTTGTAAAAGTATTTCAAGAAATGCAGAGAGAAAACCATTACTGTAAGCTGAACAGCAGCAGCAGCAACAACAACAACAACAACAACAACAACAACAACAACAACAACAACAGAGAGAACATGCCACTTAATTTAAATCTTCCGCTTACGTGACCTCTGCCTTTCCTTGCCCTCTTCTTAAAGACTTGAATTTGAATCTCTTTGGTTTTAGAATTCTTTCAATACAAGTGTGAACAGTATCTATCTTGTTCATGAACAGGCATACAATTGTTCTGTTGATTTGCACGATTATCATACAAATTCATATGTTTGTCTCAGCATGCATAATACACATCGCACACGATTAGCCTGGCTGGATGAAATGAAGGGCACACACTGGCAACACAATCTATTGATGTACACATTTCCCAGCAACATACCAATATAATCTAGGCTTTACACATTTCATTACCATGAATATTTTCTGGGTTCCTAAACATAAACAGTACCAACGATACATATTCCTATATGACACTTTGCAGGTCATACACATTTCTTTCATAACCAATGGACGAAACAGGCACATTATTAAATGGGATCAGTATAAAAGCATCACACATTACAGCCACAAAATCGATGCATTCATCCATGCACACTTCAGAGACATCCATATACACATATATTTTACAAATATACATGTGTGCATACATTATAGTAAAATGAATACTCAACGGGATGATACACTATACATGTGTACTTCATGTTATGCTATGAACTACATGGTTGCACGATAGTCGGATTTCAAAATGTACAGAATGCTGCGTTATTGCTCATCAATCATTCACTGACTTGAAATACATACAGTTTTTTTAAAATACTGACAAAACATGAGGTGTAAATCAGGGTAGAGATTACCTCGTTACCGGACATCATTCGCTGCCCATTTCCTCTCACCTCTCCCACTCCCCCCNCCCCCCCCCCCCCCCCATGCTTTTCATTTCCAGACATGGAGCCTTTTGCATCACTGCTACCAGTCCCACTTCCTCCCTAGGAGCAGGTTTTCGGGAAGACAAGTCCCCATCTGTTATCAACATACCATTCTACAGATAACATACCATTCTACAGATACATAGTTGTAAGCTCTTGAAGAAAATCATAGATGTACTTGTCAGACACGCAATGGGATATTGCACAGTGTACAAACATATACCCGTGCACAATGCACAATGTACAATGGAGTCATTCACACAGACGGTGAGAGATGGGCTCATTGGATGGCCATAGACCTAGGTTTACTGTACAGATATACATAGTCATCATACATAATTGTGCATGTAATCATACCGTAATGTGTTCAAAATATAGCATTATAGGTTTGCAATGACACTTAGGAAAGCAATAACTTATGTATTAGAACGAAAGGATTACAATACTTTTAGAGTAAATTACTGGCCACAAATAAAAGGAGGAACAAATTATCACCTATCGGTGTTCTGTGTTATTTGAAGATTCATCCGACCACAAAACTGTCCGTATTCCAACTGAACAAGTTCCTAGCATCATTGTACTTGTCTAGCCTCTTCAGTTTGGCCCATTAAATATAAGACAAGAGAAGTCCGTAAATCACTACATAATCTGCCTTATCAAGAACCAAACCTTAAAGCGACAAATTTCTGAAACATTATAGTTTTTTATATATTTGTATATATAATTTATGTATATTCATTTTCCTATTAAAATAACGTAACTTTTGACATGTTATTATAATCCACTTTTACAAATAAACCACATCTGCATTATTCGTTTGTTTTTAGCAATTGGTTGAAAGCGTTCAATTTATACACACCTCAAAAAAGTCTTAGGTAAATGTGAAATGAACGTGACAATATATGTTACCTCGTACAAATATAGTTTTCTAAAACTGTTGTTGCGGTGTCGGTACCTATAATGATGCCTACTTTACGGAGCCTATTCTTTTTAAACATGATCTAAATTACGTGACGAAACAGAAAATATCCATTACCAAGTCTGCTTCCTTCGATGGTTAGTCATACTCCCAGACCAGGTACCATTTCAGTTCTCCTTACCCACCTTTTCTACTTTACTCAGACTTATGGTCCTCCCTCGACCCACAGCTTTGACTCTACCCCCACTCCAAATCATCTTAGTGAAGTTTCAGTAATTGCAAATGACTCTGGAGGCATAGTTACAGATCTTCAGGTTGGCGTCGAACCGTGTGCCATCTGGACAAGCCATGACGTGTGGTGGGTATTCCAGCCAGTTGCCGGGCATGCAGATGATGAAATGAACACAGGAGCGTGGGTTGGGAAAGGTCCCTACTCCAAGACCTTGACATAATGAACGTACATCAGAGGCAGCAGCTGAGGATGGGACCAAGAACGAATAGGGATATCAGACTTCCAGAAATGGACTACTCGATTCCCTCCTCCTTTCCCATAAACATATTATATATGCCTTTGTGCAATATGGACTGGTGCTCCAAAAATATCTACCCCTTTTGTCCCTTGCTTTATATTTCATATCAGCTTTATTCACAAACACTAGTCTCTAAGACTGTTCCTCAAAATCGAGCCAATGAGGTTTTAATGTATGGAACGTGTATCCAGAGAGTGTGATCAAGTAAAGGTGGATGCCATCTAACCACAATTCCTCCCTCCCTTCACGTGTACTGAGGGTGCTGCCGGAGGGGAAGGTTCCAGTTACCTCCTTGGTCGTCTAGTAGAAGTAACATTGGCATCTTTGCCTTCAAACTTTCTCGTGACTAAACCCTTCACCAGGTGACCATACTCACGTGCATTAACCGGTGTCTGTACTTCGGGTACTTGTGTATACCATGCAGGAGCCGTTGTGGTGATGACTGGAGTCTTCGACCACGAGCGGGCTGTCTGCCACGAGTTGTCCTCCTGGACTTCACGTGAGGTCACCTCGCCGGCCATTTTGGAATCATGTGAGATTTCTGATGAATAAAGAAAAGAGAACATTTTATTATATATAATAAATATTAAAAAAAAAATCATTTGCGAGGAGAAATATGAAAAAGTGTTCCAGAAGGGAAGAATCACCGTGAAAGATCAATTTTGAGAAGAAAGGCCAAAACATCGAACACAAAAAAAAAGAATTCTTGTCCACGCCGGATCGAGCATTGTACCCAGGTTTTCTCTCCGTTTACAAACTAAACGTGTACTTCTGCACCCAGCAATTCAACCATAACTATCGTCTGCCTGAATATTGTACCCTAGTTTTCATGTTTAAGTGTAATATTCACTTGTGACCCTAATCACTTTTCAGTAGCCGACACATTGATGGTTTAAAACAGGTCTATTCTGGAGATCGTGTCACCAAATGTATGAATAACTATAGTTTCGTGCTACCAGGTACTCGCAAATCTGAAGATCAATGATCAATCAATAATAAAACCTCTTGTCTACCATTCTGTCACTGTAATGACAGAACCGAATGACATTTTTCCATGTCTTCGAGAGAAAAAAAATACGAAAATGGCGTGCAGTTCCACGTCTAAGAGAAAAAAAATCACACAATTATAAGGACATATTAATTAGCTATTAACCTGTGCTTCGTATGCCAAAGGGATAACACACTTCATTTATTTGCCCGTTATAGTCAGAATAGGTTGTGATCTTAAACATGAAATGATAAACGACTTATTCAGATGTGACCTGTGTTTGGGTTGTGTTGATATTCTGATACCCAAAGATGCTGGCAAACAAACCAATGTCAAATTGAATTTCTTCAAATCTTTGAATTACATAAAGAAGAAAATAATTTTAAGTAAAATAAAAAAGCTTTGCACTGACCGTTGGCGTGTTTCTTAGCGCCTTTCCTCCTCCAGATCCTACGTGGTCTCAAGTCTGTCCTTCTGTGTGGTCTCGTAAAGGAACTAGGTCCCTTGGTGGAACTGAGCCAAGGTCGCCTCGTGATGAGCTTCCTCTGCCATACTGGACTTGTCCACCACCTGACCCGGAGATGGTTCCCTTCCTCACTGATTGTGTGCTGCATGCTTTTTTCCAATAAGAAGGGTGGCATTAGAAAAGAAAAGATTAAAATCGAGCAAAGCCATTAATGCTGGCTAAACTACAAGGACACTCCGGTTTCGTAAAATGATAATAATGCAAATGAGAATTAGTAGTCCTGTGATTAGGTAATTTCCATTCACGAGGCTAAATATCAACAATACAGCAAAAAATCAGGTCATTAAATATTATCATTAACTTACTACACATTAAATTACTTAAAAACCTTAAATATCCAGTGTACAGTTTAAATATTGTTGTCTAATTTTCATGTGTAAGCGTAGTATTTACTGGTCATCCTAATAAATTTTGAAAGGACTATGCAGTTATACAATGCCCCAGTCGTCATTCAGGTGTTGATCACTCGATATTACACAATATCTTTCATTGCCCACGATCAAATGTCCGTCGCAGGGGCTCGCGGAATGAGTGAAGTGTGAAAGAAATACACCATAGCAAACAGACAGTACTTACAATATGCACCCCGTCCCCTATAAGCTCATGGATAGTGGACAGTAATGGGTACTGGCCTTCACCGCATGTGCCCCTAAAGTCGTCCATCTCCACAGACCAGACGAATGCGCCGGCCAGACCACGTGAATTAATGTTATCAGCCTGAAGAAGGAAATTGTTAAGAAATGGAAGCTGACATAGTCTAGCAGTATTAAAAATATAATCCAGTGTTGTTGTTTTTTTTTTGACACATGAAAGCAAAGAAAATAAATAAATAAATAAATAAACAAATAAATAAATAAATAAATAAATAAATAAATAAATAAATAAATAAATAAATAAATAAAATCCTACGAATAAATAAATATGTTTTGGTTTCATGGTAATCGATGGAACATGAGCTGTGGAAATCTCCTCCTTTACTCCTCTAAGGAAGTCAGTTGTTTAATTCTAATACTGTTCATGTCTTTATATCCCCTCTTCATCCCATCCCCTCTCCCCCTACCCTCATCTCAGGAAAAAACATGTCCCTCCTGTCCTACCCCCGATGACATCCATACCTTAAGTCTGATACTGTCCTTATCCTCATAACCAACCCACTGGTCTCCACTGTAAGCATAAGGCGCCTGCTGGTCATCGATCCACACAGACTGCCAGCCTTTGTCACGCAGGTTCATACAGATCTGATATACAGGAAATACAGGAAAATAAAAAGTGAGTACTGTCTACACGTAATCTTATTCTCATAAAGAACTTGTTCAACAATGCCATACGCTGTTAAAAGTTTCATTAATATAAAATAATTACACATTTTCCTTTCAGCAAGATTGATATAACTCTACACAATAATTTATCAGTAAGGAAGGAAAAGCTCGATAACAAGTAAATTTGAATTCTGCATAATTTACCCTGGGAGTGTTCAAAAATCTGCAAAACCTGTTTCTTTTCTTGCTTGAGATCAACCTGTGGGCCTACATTGCATGAGTCTGAATAGTTTTAATTGTTCAGACAGGCGGACACACGGTGATGGATAAAAGCAGCAGCGGAAACAACATAACGATCAGACAAAGTGATAATCAAGGAAAACATGTAACTGTCTAAACAGATTCATAACAACACAGTCTGTACTCTACCTCATAATATGCCAGAATGCCAGTCTCTCTCGTGTAATCCCCCACTCTTCCGCCGCCGCTGATTGGTGCGCGCACACCGTTTTCGGAAGGATTGGCCAAGGTGAAGGACATTCCGTATGTGGGTATTCCCACAACCAGCCTGTCTTTGGGCATTCCCACGTTGAGCCAGTAGTCGATAGACCATTGCTGGGGATGGATGGATGGATGGATGGATGGATGGATGGATGGATGGATGGATGGATGGATGAATGGATGAATGGATGGATGGATGGATGGATGGATTAGCCAGTAAGCACAGTGTACGTGGTCCATGCATGCACCTCCCTATATTATTGTCATGGAATTTTCAACCTATATGGCATCCATATATTACCAAAATTGTCCACTCGTTATTACGGGGTCTGGGTACACTAGGTATTCTTAAATATCAATCCATGAGACTATATGAAAGCCGTCATCTAGGTTCTGATCATACAGTAGGCTTACAAGATCCATGCTAACCAATTTGGTGGTGTCATCTGGGAAATTACCTGGTAGAGCTGAGCTTTCTCGCCCGTTTTTGGGTCGTCTCTGTGTGGGTAGAGCCCGCTGTGGTGACCCGTCTGTTTCTCCCAATGGCCATGATAGTTGTAGGTCATCAGAAGCATGTAGTCAATGTAGCTGCGGGAACAGACAGATGGGTACAGGTTAAGAATGGATGAAAGTATAAGTGACGGAAAATACTGTGAATGGGAAAGCATAAATAATTAGGCGGAGGATAGTAATGAAAAGATGTATGTAGAAAAATAGATAGATCCACACAAAAAGACTGAGGTAAAAACATATATATGCCCACACACAAATACACATACTTAAACACACACACTCACACACACACACACACACACACACACACACACACACACACACACACATACACACACTGGTAAGAACTGACTTGATGATCTTGTCCGGCTCATAACTCTGGTCTATGTAGTAAGTCCCCGAGGCTGTGGCGAGTGTGAGTAACAACTTCTCCCGACCTGTGTTCTCGGCCTCTTCAGCAAAGGCTTCATAAAGACCCTGTGGAACGGGAAGGGTTAATAGAGCAGGGTGGTAGAGGAATTAATTGTAAAATAATGATCTACATTAGAATATTTCCGTAGACCTCCAGTCTATTGCATTTGTCTACTCTACATAATCACTGAATCTGGCCTCTTCTTTCCACCCCTTGCCCCCACGACAAAAAAAAACAAAACAATACAAAACCTATGCAATTGAATAGCACATTTTAGATAGATCTACATATTACCTCTTGATGATATTAATGCATATTCTTAAACTCAAAGTGATATTATTATGCTCCGTTCACTACGAAATTAATAAAAAAAAATACATGTCCAACTAGCATGCCTGGCTTATATATTAAGATGGAACGTAATTTTATTGCACACTGTTTTTTTTCCCCATAATTTTATCTAACAGTTTGATCAATGAAACTTGCATTAAAGTTGATATGTGTTTATGTATATGCCCAAATTTCAGATTAGTTTCTTTCTTACCAAGAAAGTTATTTACAAACTTTACATAGGTAATTTTTAAAACAAAATTACATATTATAGGTTTTCCCTGGTATGATACTGTGTTTTTCGTAAACACACACATGGAATAGGACGCTTGTGATTTGAGTTAAGCAGCACCTTCCATAATACAGTCGACTCCGCTTAATCGCCCTCCGCTTAATCGCCTATTCCGCTTAATCGCCTCGTTTCCCAGGGAACCGAATTTTTTCTATATAAAAGTCACTGGATAATCGCCTCTCACTCCGGATAATCGACCACTCTTCAGCGCCCGTGAATTCAAAGATCAGCGGTTGAAGGGTTACAGCTGACAAACAAATAATGTACACAGACGGTTTAACTACGCAACGGATGGCAGACCGGTTGACTGAGTGACAGCTGCCACCCCGAAATAGGTGTGATAAGCCTATCCTCCCCACCTCCCCCCTCCCCTTGTCCCCCTTCGTCCCACGCTACGCATCACTGCATTCGCCTGTTCGATAATGCTAATGCGCCGAAAGCCGTAGTACAGTCTCCTCCCCCCACGCCTTGATTGCGACTGTCTGGTGGATTTCGGTTAGATCAGAGAACGTGTCATGTGGATGAACGGTCTATCCCGACCGTCCCATCCTTCTAATTGTCTGCTGGGCTACTGCGATGTGGCCAATGAGAGAGACCGCGGAGATGAAACATTTTGTGCGCTACAACACCGTCAAACTCGAGTCTGTCCTGAGACTGGCGACGAGAAGGTGTCAATGCACGATATCAAACCACGACATCAAAGAAATTTAATCTCCTTACCAAAAATATGGCCGAAATTACTTCCTCCGCTTAATCGCCGCTCCGCTTAATCGACCACTTTTTCCGTGATCCCGAGGATGGGCGATTAAGCGGAGTCGACTGTAATATAAAACAATATGACACACAGTATGACATATATGCCTTCGTCTCATTCACATCCCACCTATAAATCTTCATCCGCCTCCCCCCTCCCCGCATGCACATACCTTCATAAGCAATGTAAATCTGTACTTGTCTTCTGGCGGGCTCCCTCTAGTGGCCGGGAACTCCCAATCCACATCAAAGCCATCAAACCCATGCCTGGTGAAAAAGGGAGTTTACAACAATAAATAAGCTCACTGTAGCGGGACAGCCCAGTGTAATTTGGGAAATCCTACACAAACACACATAGCTTTAGACTATGTAGATTGACGTAAATGGTCAAGGGAAAAAAAAAGAGGACTCCACATGTTAACATGTCAATCTGGTGAGTTATTATCAAAAAGGCGATGTCTTATTCCAGAACAGAGTAACCATTTACGCCAGTTAGTAGGAGTGATCATATTCATATTTCTGTGCACCACTCATAGCTTCTAACGTTGTCTGGCAGTCTGTCAGCTTGGACCGCCTGCCTCTAGCGAAATGTACTCATTTTCCTACATCTATGAACACATGTATACTACTCACTTTCTGAGGTAAGCCACCACATTTTTGATCCAGACTCTCATGTTGTTCTCATTCCTGATCATAGGAATGAAAGGTTTGGAGCCGATCTGCCAACCTCCCACAGCCAGCAGCACCTTTAGGTTTGGATTTTTATTTTTCAGGGCCAAAGCTCTGGAGTAGAGACCTATTTGGAGACAAAAATATCATAAGAAAAAAGAAACATTCATATCCCTAATTTGATAATCAAATACTTTAAAATATCAAATGGCTAAAGTTAGAAAAATTTTTCCGAATATTCCCGTTAAATCCAATAAATTTCCCTTTTTTTGTGAGATTGATATTTTGCACACATTAGGAGATAAATATTTTTTGTTCATGCTACAAATATCAACTCTCTAGATGGTATGGTAATGCCAGAGGTAAATAATCAAAACATTTGATACACTGACCCCCAGAACATCAGTTCTTGAAGTGTATTTAGTTCTTTGATTGTACGTTTCCAAATTCATTACAAATATAAGCCCGGCCAGACATTGTACATCAATAAAGTACAATGTCCAAGGGTAACAAGAAAAGATGGGGGGGCTGTCTCTTATACACATCTCCAANTCCGGCCAGCTAGATAGCTAGCCAGCCAGATAGTCAGCCAGCTAGCCAGCCAGCCAAGTAGACAGACAGACAGACAGACAGACAGACAGACAGAAAGACAGACAGACAGGCCGACCTTTGTGTCCCTGATCGTTCCTGTTAAATGGTCTGAGATTCCTGCCGTCTGGACTGATGTCAACAAAGGCGTAGATCAGGTGGGTGCATAAATTGGGGTTGATGTTCTCCGGTAAGAAGTTCCCCATCCCCTGACGTGTTTGAGCAAAGCTGCTGTAATAGCAGAAGATTAATTTTCCTGTGGAAGAAAAATGGTCACAGAGGTGAAGTTGAATTCAAACGATTATAAAGATGATACAAGCAGATGAGATACCAGTAAGTAATATTTTGGTATGAAATGTGTTAAAGAACGTTCCAGATTTACAAAGGCATCATTTGGTAATAAGAAGGAAATCAAATATATATTATGTTACTATTATTTTAATAGTTTAGTGACAATCGTAGTACAAAATCCAAAATTTTAAATTTACAGATAAAGGAGTCATTTATTTCGCATAACAAAACTGTTATCAGAGCGTTCAGGTTTATCATCATAGTTCACTTTCTTGCCAGGTCTGGTTGTGAAATTCAATTTTTTTTTTCAAATTTTCGGGATACCCCTGCTGGAAATTGTTGCCCATGCACAACTAAGCTTTTTAAATAATCGCTACTGGTGCTAATGGCAGAACTTACCTTCAGCTGCAGAGCTGAGCAAGGGTATTAAGGTCAGTGAGAAGAGAGCTGACATCTCGAGATACATCCTCATGATCGGAGTCAGTCTGTCCATTATTATCATAATGTATTCTGTTATTGATGATCAACGTATGTAAATCTTGCACCGCTATGTGCTAAGACAGCGTGTCTGTGTATTGATCCTTGCAGTGCTGTCGACAAGGACAGTGAAAACGTACACACTGCCTGAAAATTATTTATTTTGACCTGATATATCACGAGATATAATAAATTGTTATGAATGCAAGTGTTACAACTATCGCAGACTAAACTTGTTAAATTAATACGTTTGGCGTTTGACGGACCAGAACTTTTAGAGCTAGATAAGAGAACTTCTTATACAGTTACCGTCAGTTACACTACTAGGCTGTTCTCCCAGGGGGTCTGTAGATAAACTTCTTCAGTAGAATTATATTTCGTTGCTTATCACTATAAGCCTATAGCCAGACATGCACTTTGTAGGCAATGAGTAAGACACAGAAAGAAGCAGTAAGTCCTTCTAGACGGCTACTGGAAGTGAAAAGAACGAGCACCAAGCACGTTGTCAGATAGCAATAACCCTTGAGGGCTTGAGTTCCTTGCGAGCTGAGGTTACGATGGTGGTTTTATACCCTGATCTAGTCCACTCTATCCAGACCGGGAATGCGAAATCCCCTTGACCTTGAACACTCAGACTCAGACTTATGCGTCTGCTTGTACACCTGCTTGTTAGTCAACACAGCAAAGAGCTATAAGCCACTGTTTTTGTTTTGCTTCTCACCCTGTTCCTCTCGAAGATCGTAGACGACGATGGGATGGAAGGAGAAACTTATCACTGTCTTAAAAAGGGACAAAGAACTCAGGTGGCTGAGGCATCAATCGCTGGACTCGTCATGACAGGGTGTATTTACACCGGACAGACATTTGCTTGGACAAGCGGGATTGCTGGCATTGTGTTACAACAATGCCGACGTTTGTGTGCGTCAGTTGGTTTTTTGTTTGTTATTAGAACACCATCATATCATTTGGCATGAGGGCATTCAGTCCTCTGCTTTTTTTGTTTGTTTGTTTGTTTGTTTGTTTTGTCCACTGCATGTAAACCATCTACAAACCCTCTCTTTTGACACATACAGACAGACAGACAGACAGGTTAAAACACCTTGTACACACACACACACACACGCACACGCGCACACACACACACACACACACACACACACACACACACACACACACACACACACACACACACACACACACACNACACACACACATATACACACACACATACACACACCAACACACACTAACTAAGTTCATTCCTTATTCATGTAAGTGAAGTTATTTTAGCAAACTATCATCATCAGAGGTATTTAAACACACACATATACATACACACACACACACGCACACACAACACACACACACACACACACACACACCACACACACACCACACCACACATTCTCAAGGCTCCACATTCTATCCCTTTCCCTTCGTATTTTGTTTTTTGTCCCACGAAAAGTGAACATGGTTTATGAAATGACCACTATACTATCGTGCAAATAATTTATGTACATGGATATCACAGGCATCATCTTTTACTCAGAAAAATATAATATTCAGTGTTGTTGAAACGAGTACTTACAGCTTTTAGAATAACGCTTTTTTTACTCGTTGCAGGTTTCACCAGAAGAAATGTAAAAGTAAGTGATATCCAACTTTTTGTTACGGTTACAAGAAAGAAGGCTACTCTTTACCTTTAAAGTAACCTTTTTTTTTAG
>JAWQUT010000451.1:591230-602168 GCA_033807755.1 Ellobium chinense
TCTTACAAGCACTAGTCTGGCTTGTGAAGGTGCGACAAGCAATTTAATGGATTTGTCAACAAGATCAAAAGGGCAGTTCGATCCTGTTTACAGCAGAGCAACCTGTAATGTCATCGTCCTTCGTCATCTTCCCCTTTCAAACATGCTGACATTTCCTTTTCTTATTCTTGACTCAGACAGTTGTCGCTTGAGCTGAACAGAGAGGTGTGAATACAACCAAGAGAGTGTCAACTGCTGTTGTTGTTATCCTGTACTTTCGAATTGTCCACGTGATATGTCCAACACCAAGAGTCTACTGGTTTTAAGAGGAAAAAAATGAATGTATAGAGTATAGTACAGTTAGGTTATCATTTGTCCAAGATTTCCCTCCCACCAAACGCCATTAACCTCCCTGTCCATCCATAGTGTGAAATGAGAGCGGAGCTGCCAAAATGATGTCACAATGACCAAACTGGGTAGTAAGGTAATGGTTCTCTCTGAAGTAGTTCTTATTTTTTTTTTATTTTGTGTTCCAATATTATCAGCCGGGCCTGAATCCTTACAGGTTTTGTAGGACACCTCTTTTTAAACAGTTGGTTTCCGCACATGTTCTGCCTACCGCTACAGTATGTCAAAATATCGACTATAATGTACTAAATACTAGAAAAATAATATGTACAAAAGTAAATGCCAAGATTTACCATATTCTCGTCAGCTGACCTACGACACGGCTCTAATACCTCAAAATTACGATTTTTCAGTTAAGTCCCCTGAAATTCCAGATCCTGCTCTGCTATACTGTAAGTGCGTCTGTTCATAAAAACAGGGTCGGTACGTATGGGTTTGCATTTATTAATTATGCTTCACTGTTTTCAGACCTAAGCTGATTCTTAACATTACCAACCCTCCGCTTGCACTGATCTACATGTACTCGGTATTTAAATTGTAATTATTAGCCATTAATTTGGAAAGATTTCAAAATAAGTCTGTTACATTGCGTAAGTCTAAATTACGATGGCTATTTCTTTCTTTCTTTCTTTCTTTGCTTCTTTGTTTGTTTGTTTGTTTCTTTTCTTTGAGAGCTTTTCATATTATCATTCCTACACATAATTTGCATTATCTTTTTTTTTTTTAAAATTTCAATTATAATTTCAGGAGAAGGAAATAATCTTGCTTTATGTTCGAGCCTGGAATTTGTTATTTTTAAATAATATTAGTTAATGTTGCATTTTTGATATAGGTATCAGGCAAATGAAATTTCAAAGGAACTCGAACCCAAATTTCTTTTTAAAATAAAGTATTTGTAACAGTTATTTTGCTTTTTAAAAGGGACAAAAATTGTAAAAAAAAATATTAAAAGTTATGTTGTCATATCGTTAATTTGTGTGATTTATGTAGATACTCAAGTGAGGCATGAAGCCGAAAGAATAATCTAATAATGCTGTTTTTTAAAAAAAATTATTAGTTTAAAAAAATTGATTACCATTTTTATTGTATTCAATTCGTTTAATATCCTTTTTTAGTTTTAATATATTATCATTACTTTTTTATTATATTATTATATATTGCTATTATTTTGATACTATCTTAAAGGAAGGCTGCATCGTTCTACATACTATGTTAAATTATACAATACCCTGTTATTCCATTAAAACAGTCTTTTAAGTGTGTGTCAATATGATATAATGCCTCTGCCTGTTCCTGACAATCCACAGGGTTACATTATGCAAAGTCCGAATTTTTACATCCACTGCGCGCGTGGCGACCATAAGCTTAGGTCAGATACGTGCTAGCCGCACAGCCAAGCTTTCTAGCCAGTGCTCTGTGAATAGGTGATAACACGTCAATATGGTTCTTTTAATTCCATCCTAAGCAGCAGCTGTGTCAAACAGTCATGCTGAGGCAAAAACAACAACAAAAAAATGGAGAGTACTTTACCTGGCTTACACCGTCAAACTTTATTTCTGAATTTGGATGACCAAGACCTTAATTGAAAGCTGAATAATAAATTGTCAGATAGAGGTATCTGCAATTATTGGAACTTCAGTGACGTCATGGTTTTTACCACAAGTACGTGAAGAGGGAATAACTCCAAACGCAAGGGCAAATCCCGGTCACTCTAACTCTCCTTATTGCGTCATATTACACATGCGCACAATAACAGAAAGATGCTCTTTCTTCGCCATATTGTCTCGGTATGCACCACAGTTAAAGATAAAGAACTCGAAAACAAATTTTTGATGTGAGTGTTCACGTTTAATGTTCGTTATTTTATTTTTCATCATTGTATTTCAAATACCCAATTTTTATTGGCTATAATATTAGTATTGTTTAAAATTATGATTATTTTCTTATTAGTACTTCCATATTTTTCAATCTTATTTTATTTTATATTCCTTTTGTCGATAACCAGTAATAGCCTACTGGTGCATCTCAACTCTCCCTCTCAAAGTGACGCTTTCCTATCCGTAACGTTTGATCGAATGGCATCTTGCATTTAATGTATTTAAATTTTTTAATATACAATCTGTTCCTTTTCTCAGCACCACTGCGATTGTGTAAATACAGTCTTATCAATCTGCATACTTTATTACTCTGTACGAAATGCAGCACTCATCACGTTGAATCTGTAGTAAAGCTCTATTTTTTCCATCTCCTCCCATCCCGCGAGTAATATTTTGTGGTGTAGCGAAATATTGTCAGTATCAATGGACTCATTCTAAATTTTGGAGTACATAGAGTCCTTAAATCATGCTTATGCCATCAACAATACCTACACCTCTACACATATTAAAGAACATTATTTTAACCCATAACATCTATGGTGCTATATTTCACACAGAATTCGGAGTGCCCATACACTATGAAGATATGCCATAATAGAAACATAATTCCTCACAGAACCAACATACCATATAATGCCAGCTATCATCTCAGTGTATCCAATTTTATCAATTTACTTATTATTTATAAAACAAAATATTTATTTAACAGTGTTATTACTGCTGGGTCTTGGACAGTTAAAGTCTTATTTATTACTCATATAGCCTTTAACACTCTGAGATTGGACCAAATGTTTAAAACTGTTCTCTATCAAATCCCGAGTGAAGGCGGAGATGAGGAAGGCAGTCGTCTATCTTGTGACTTGTACAGTTGTAGAATCACCCTCAAAGGCGAGGCATTAAACATTTAATCTACTGTAGATCTAGATTTACAATAATTTCTGTCTGTTCCCAATATAATTTAGAAATTAGATGTCTAAGACTGTACCTCTAGCTGAGAGTTCTAGTTTGGTCAGCAGGTTCAATGAATGAATCAGAACTAATTCTAGACCACTGATTGTGACCAATATATTTCCTGCCTGTGGAAAAGTTAAAGAAATCTTAATTCAAGATGTATGGACCTATATGGCCGAGTGTGAATGAAAAGCGGGAAAGGGAGGGGGGATTTGACAGAGCCGCATGAGATTATTAACAACGTTAGCATATTTTACAGAACTTCCAGTATACATGCCACCCAAGCTAGTCTAATAGGTTAATCTAGTTACTGCATACCATCTTAGTCTTTCAAGTCATCTTGCTATAATAAATGATGAAGAAAGAATCGCTACATATTTAAAAAAAAATTATTCTTTGGTCATGCAAAGTAATCCTAGCTTTCTTCTTGCCCCCATGCCACTGTTATTACACCACCAAGCAGCACAATAGCGAGCCATTGTGTCTGTTTTCTTTCAATAACCAGTGCTTTCCACATGAAAACAAACGCAGCGACTTCCCTGATTAGGTGACCCTCCCGAGATTTAGAAGGAGTCCATTTTTCTACAAACGACAAGTCTGGCAAGATTGGGGTTACACGTTTCAATCTATAACAACTGTTGCTGTTATCAACTTTGCAAATTCCCACAAGCTATACTTTACAATATCAGTTAAAGATTCCGTACCGACAACTCTGAGTAGATTTAGACTGCAATCAATCATTTCGAAGTTTATCATAATTTTGTGTTTTTAATGGGTTAGTGCTGATCCTAAAATTTGAGATTTGGCGGAATTTTACCTGTTGTTCTTACAATTTTCCTAATCTTTTGCTACTGTAATAATCTCATTCATGACTCCAAAATTGACAACTGATATTTCTAGAGTACTCACAGCTTGCAGCAGCCTAATTGGTAAAAAAAAATAATGGACTATCCGAGTCGATAGTAGCCGAGTATAAAATCTGTCCTTTGGATAGATTGTGTAGAAGTAATCATATAACATGAAACCACACCGTAAAAGTGGTGACATTCAGTTTGAATTTGTTAAAATATAATTGTTGCAGGCAGTGTTTCCCAATGGCTTCGGCGGATTTCATTTGTGCGGGCCTGTGATCTGCAAAAGAAGAGCAAACTTGTCATGTATTTTAAAACTGTGAAAAATCTAACCGGAGGACCCCCACTGTAAACAGTATAATTTGAACACATTGGTGGCACTATACCTGCAGACTAGTCTTGGCCATTTCCTATGGTTCGAGAGGAAATTTGTATTAAATGGCTCAAAGAGGCTTACACAATCTGGCTCCTGCAACCTCAAGCTGTTGCCTTTTCAATTTGTAGATTCTTTGCATTTATCTAGAACCCTCATTTTTCTGCTGTCAAAACTTCTGGAAGACTGTCTATCATTTTGCTTAAACGTTAAGAAATGTTATAGAATCTAGATGATATAATTTTGACAGAACTTGTACTGTGCTCTATGAGCAGCATGAAAGGACGATGTTAACGTTACTTGTTCGATCTCTTAACGGCAGACATTTTGAACATCTCTGTTAACATAATTATATTACAAAAGTAAATTACATTTTAAGCTTTCGAAAATAAAAGGAATGAGTTAGAACTCTGTATGTTGTTAATAAGTGTGTTAAAATTGTGTAATTGGCTCACACACACTGTGTGTGGAATGTTTTAACAAATTGTCAGCTGTAGAGAGTGTCCAGGTTACAAATAGTCCAGGCGTGCTGGGGCTGCATGATGTATTTATCATGGGTGCAGTGACTGAATAAAAGGCTTACTATGCAAATATGTGTGTGCTCATCGCTGCAAACGTTTGCTGGTTTGTATAATGGCAGAAATTGCAAGGAAATTGTTACATACGATTTTTTTTTTTTTTGAAATGATGGTATTTTCATGTGATTGCTTTGTTTATCCGGGCAGCTTGTGCTTCTGGTGTAGATACATACGGGAATACGAATGTTATTTTAGTCTTCCGCAGCTGAAAGACGTTTGTATCAGACTTATCCCGAGGAAGAAAAACAGTTTCTAATACAAGGCAAAACGCAGCAGCAGAAGGTGGGGGAAGGTTTGACAAAATTCTTCACTCTTTTGTCCAGTGGGAAAGCATCCTTTGAGAGTGTATGGCCCAAAAAAGTAAACTTTGTATCTAATAATTCGATTGAGGAATTTGCCATATTGATACACACATTCATATTCAAAGACTTGATAAATCAATGAAGAAAACAAACATAAGTTTCATCACGTTTTATTTACCAGCATCAATATCCACTAAAACTATATAGAATGCTTAGGTGACCACTGTATAGGATGAGAATATAACAGTGTTAAATACAAGACACTGTGAAAAGATTTACATACACACACACACACACACACACACACACACACACACACACACACACACACGCGCGCGCGCGCACGCACGCACACACACACACACACACACACACACACTCACACACACACAAGATTAGCTTCGTTAAGAGAAATAAAGGATATAAAGAGTTTTCCAACAGTCAGTAAATGCACTGTCATTGACAATGAGTTGGTTGTGTATTCAAACATGCCTTTCTGTGTTAATTTGTTCAAAACCTAATTGAGCTCAAAATCTGCATTCCTCCAAATAGAAACGTCATTTAACATTAAATAAAAAATAAATGTGTGAATAGCAATTACCTTAATGTTATTTTTCTGTTTTTTTCAAAACAAACAGATCATACACGTGCTTTGGAAAAACACTCTTCTGACTAACAGGAGAGTCAGAACATCTTCTGACTAGCATGAGAGTCAGAACAAACAAATCAACAAATATACTACGAACAAACAAATAAACAAATATACAAATAAAAGATACAACAAACAAACAAACAAACTAATAAACAAAAAATACAACAAACAAACAAACAAACAAACAAACAAATAAACAAATATACAACAAACAAATAAAGAAACAATAAACAAATATACAACAAACAAATAAACAAACAAACAAATAAACAAATATACAACAAACAAACAAACAAATAAATATACAACAAAGTCAAAGAAACAAAGAACAAGCAAACAAACAAAGCACAAACAAACATTAATTTGGAAACAAGATGAGGTCACCAAATATTATGTGCCATACTATGCACAATTCTGTTTCACTTTGTGAGCCAAATACCAATGTACTGCATCAAATAATATTCAATCAATCTTGCTTGTGTACTTGAATAGTTTTCCAAGAAATGTGAATATAGTGCAGTTGTTGTTAAGTTACCAAACAACAACNTCTCTCACACACACACACCCACACACACACACACACACACACACACACACACACACACACACACACACACACACACACACACACACACACACAAGATTAGCTTCGTTAGAGAAATAAAGGCTATAAAGAGAGTTTTCCAACACACAGTAAATGCACTGTCAGTTGGTGGTGTATTCAAACATACCTTTCTGTGTTAATTTGTTCAAAACCTAATTGAGCTCAAAATCTGCATTCCTCCAAATAGTTACGTCATTTAACATTAAATAAAAAATAAATGTGTGAATAGCAATTACCTTAATGTTATTTTTCTGTTTTTTTCAAAACAAACTGATCATACACGTGCTTTGGAAGAACACTCCTCTGACTAACATGAGAGTCAGAACATCTTCTGACCAGCATGAGAGTCAGAACAAACAAACAAACAAACAAACAAACAAAGAAATATACTACAAACAAACAAATAAACAAATATACAAAAAAAAGATACAACAAACAAACAAACAAACAAATAAACAAATATACAACAAACAAATAAACAAACAATAAACAAATATACAACAAACAAACAAACAAATAAATATACAACAAAAGTCAAAGAAACAAAGAACAAGCAAACAAACAAGGCACAAACAAACATTAATTTGGAAACAAGATGAGATCACTAAATATTATGTGCCATACTATGCACAATTCTGTTTCACTTTGTGAGCCAAATACCAATGTACTGCATCAAATAATATTCAATCAATCTTGCTTGTGTACTTGAATAGTTTTCCAAGAAATGTGAATATAGTGCAGTTGTTGTTAAGTTACCAAACAACAACAACAACAACAACAACAACAACAACAACAACAACAACAACAACAACAACAACAACAACAACAACGACGACGACGACGACGACGACAACAACAACAACAACACATCAGCAGCAACAACAACAACAACAACAACAACATAACAACAACAACAACAAAAACAACAATAACACCAACGAGAACATATCACAAAATCAAATCTTTCGCTTAAATTAATGGTGCCTTTCTTTGTCTTTTCTTCCTAGATTAAAATTTGATTCTCTTTGGGTATGAAATTATTTCACGTTAAGTTTCAGCAGTACCTTCAATGTTTATAGATAGACATACAATAATTCTGTTAATCTGCCATGATATTCATAAACATGTTTACATCTCACAATATACGCTATACATCACACATTAAAGCATTTATAGTTGCTTTACACATTTCACTATAGCTGCCTTCCCATGCAAAAACATTGGCACACACGTTGGTTGCAACCACACAGTCATGTTCACCTTCTTGACAAGAGAGTATTCACTCACATCATCTTAATAATGTACACAGTCAACTCATGAACATTTTTTAAACACAGTCTACACATCCACTCCTTCCATACAACACAATCTTTTCATCTGTACTCCAAATATCATAACAACATGATGTTGGCAAACATTACAGATTATACATTATTATGAATAATTTGATGAAAAAAAATGTACAAAGGCTCATTTTAGACATCGGATATTGGAGGGGAAAAAAGTGTTCTACACATGTTTTCATTTCCTAACAACATATTCTATTCGTATACACGTAAACCATCATACTCTATTCATATAAGCACAAGCAGCACTAACGATATTCATTCCTTTTTGACATATACACATTTCTTTTCTAATCAAAGAACATTGTCCAAACCCAGGCACATTATAATGACATCAGAATAACAGTATCCATCATTACAGCCACAAAATCGTTGCACTCATCCATGTGCACCACGGAGACGTCTATATATACACATATTAATATTTCATATATTATATACATGTGCCCATACATTACAATACATGAACTCCAACAGGACAGCATACTACTTGTAATAGTGGCATTGCAAACCGTTCATAATGCTGCATTTTTGCTCACAATCATTCAGTTTTTTGAAACACATACAGTTCTTTGAGACACTGACAAAACATGAGATTATGAAACAGGGCCGGGATTTCCTCGTTATCGGACACAATTCGCTGTGATCCCCTCACCTCTCCTCTCTCTCTCTCTCTCCCTCCTCCCGTAAAAGAAAAAAACAAAACAAATTAGACTGTGCAATATTCCCCTTCAATAGGACTGAAATAAGCCCATCACTTTTCATCGATTTTAGAACTTTTAAGTTCTAGACATGCAGGACTCTTACATCTTTCCTAGGACCAAGCCTATTGGGAAGAAAAGTCCAACCGTGATATGAAAATATATCCTACTGATGAACAGTTATAACTCTTAGAAAAGGTCATTTATGTAGTCATCTTAACACACACTGGAAACTTGTTCATAAACACTTATGTACTCGTGATTCTCTATTGTACACATGCACAGTGAAGTCATTTGCACAGACAGTGAAAGATGAGCTCGTTGGATGTCCTATCGATCGAAGGTATACTGTCTACATGCAATTCAGAAAATAAACTGTACATTATATACATATGGCATTAAAGGGGTGATATAGCACAAGAATAGATGTATTTGAAGAATCTCACAGAATCATGCATTGGTTTGTACTCGCATAGACGAACGATTACCAGACTAGCTTGGGACACCAGGACAATTTTGCAATCTGAAGTAATTATCGACAACGTTTTCTTAAAATCAGGATTAGAAGAAAAACAACAACAACAAACAAATAATATAGGTGTTAATTAGCACCGGTAATGAGAACAGAAATAGCAACTCTGACAGAGGTGGAAATAACGAGAAAACAACAAACACGACACTATTTCACTTGTCAGCATAGTCGTGCATCTGAAGCTGGGAGTTTTCAATCCAGCACCTTAAGAAAATACTTTTTTTTTTCGTCATAGAGGATATTAATTGTTAACCTAGTCAGCCGATATAAGAATTAGTGCTTTTCAAGTTCACTCCCACTCTTAGCATATGGAGTTGTGGTGCCTCAGTTACGTTTTAGGATCCGAATCACACTGCCTATTATATTCCTGTTTTCTTTTAGCCTAGCACCTTTTCAGCTCGACCGATTCTCTCTTATATTTTTCTCATTCACCTTATAGTTCAAATGTCGAGGTAACTACTTCGAGCTCTCATTTTCCGCAATACGTCGAATTAAGAAATAATTGGAGCTGAGTACACGTTACCTTTTACATGATAGACAACAACGGTGATTTAAAAACAAGTTAGGATCAACACTAAGTAATAACTGAACAAATGATAACACATAACATACCACCAACAGCACTTCTTAGACAACACATCAACAACGTCCCACAATGAAGAAAAAAAAAATTCACAATTGCACATTGTCGGAGGGTGATAAGTATGGAAGAGACGCGGAAATTCACCCATGAGAGCACCAAAGCAGGTTAATCCCATCATCCCTCCCAACCCCCATCTCAAAGCAGCAAGAAAAAAACCTGCAAGCGATTACTGGCAATTATCAAATGTAAGGTTTATACTGCCACCCAACTTTTCCCAGAAGCATAATACTGTATATTAGTTTGTGTTATCATATTCTCTTGACTAAATGTGATTTTTATTCTAAACAAGCAATTTACAATACCGTATACGTGAAATTTTAGCTACAAATAACAAGAAGATCAAATTATTTCCCAATGTCTTTAGTGGAATTCAACTAGCCACAAAAGTTCTGATACATAGACTGAACAGGTAAACATATCATCGCTGATCTTGTTCATAATCATTCTTTTGGATCAATAGATATATGACAAAAGTGACCAATGAATGATTACATACTCGCCATATCACGAATCAGCTCTTAATACGACGAAATTCTGAAACATCGTAGTTTACAACATACTTAGAGTACATAAGCAACAACAATTTCTATTACTACATATGTTGCCTTTTGGCAGAAGTCGAATGGTATACACAGTAAATAAAAATAGATAATAAAGGATTCTGCTCCCATTCCAAGGTTAATTACTATTCGTTACGAGATGGCGTCTTTCAAAGATTATTTCACGGTTGATATTTGGTATTTTCGCAACAAAATCAGTTGATAAGGATTATGACGTGAGTTGTGGTTTACTTTGTAATCGTTAAGTCTCAGCCATAAAGATTTAAAGTGCTGGGTTTTGTCATAAAAAGTTTCAGCACTTATATTCTGCAGTTGATACGTTACGGTGATTTCCTTAGACGGATGATCTATCTCAGAATTAATAATACATGGTTAACGATGCAAAATCACATTTAAAGTACGTGCTCACCCACTTATTTAAAACAAAAATATTAATATAACCTGCTAAATCGGCATCCAAACTCAAATATGAGCTGTGGCTAATTATGTGACAAAACTTTTATAAATCCCTATTACCACGAATCTTTATATATAAGACTAGTCATGCTTCTAATTCAGGGACCATTTAAATTTTTCTTTAT
>JAWQUT010000452.1:8436-15936 GCA_033807755.1 Ellobium chinense
ACACACACACACACACACACACACGCACACACGCACACACACACAAGCACTTCCTCTCAAGAGTTTATATTGAATTGTACATTTTCTTCTCTTAGCCCACGATTGAAAAGACTCAGGGGCGGAGCGGAAATCCCGCTAGACCCTAGGCACAAGAAAGATGCGGGAACCCTCCTTTCATACCACAACACAGCCACACTTCGGGCCAACTCATCACATCAACAGATTTGGCTTTGAAAATGAACATTTGACTAAGCATTTATACCACTCTCCATCCCTTTTCTTATCTTTCAGTGCGGGGCCCCCTTCGACTGCGGGGCCCTGGGCATGTGCCCATCATGCCCATATCAAAATCCGCCACTGACTAGACTACAGTAGTGCAGTGTTTCCACCTGGACATTTCTGAATCGTCAGTAAACAATATTATAATGAAACATCCATATTAACGTTTGAGGTTGTATGTCACAAACTGGATTAGGTCCAGTGGTTGGGGGTAGCATTAGCCAGGATACAGGACTAATAAATCGCATTATAATTATGATGATGATGATGAATTGGAGATGATGATGAGGAGGAGGAGGAGGAGGAGGACCTTCGGCCGGTCTTAGGCTAATAAAAGCATCGTAATTTCATGCGATACATTGCGACATCCTCTTGTGTGTCATATATGCCAACAGAACAGAGTCAGGCTGCGATTAACTTTATCGTTTGAGTCATTTGAACCTTTTTTCCTTTTCTCTCTTTCTTGTAAATGAGAGCCCTATAGAGACTCTTGTGACCTGGGGATCTCTTCGTTTTAGTGTGCTTTTCTATTACGCTTGCGTTTTCCCATGTCCCCGGCTGACTTGACATTTCAAAATCTTGTCTGGGTCGTCGGCGTCCATACATTAACATCGACCGCTCCATCCTCACATGACTTTGAAATTTGACGGCGACTGACAAAAAAAAACAACTTTGGGCTCGTTTACCTGCACACACTTTCTTTGACTTGAGGATAGCTATAGCGTTCGAATTTTGTAGCCAGTGATTTGCGTAACTTCTTATAAACTGTATTAACATTTGTATGTTACTTATTAAATTATTTGTAGTAACCTATCACAGATATTAAATTATTGAATAACTCATAGTAACTTATTACATTACTAAGATTAACTTATTAAATTACTTATATTAACTTATTAAACTGAGTTACTTCATACTCTTTGGCCATATCACGACCGCTAGATCTAGTCTTTGGTCATATCACGACGCAAGAAGCCATAACTCAGTGACACAATGTTGGCAACCTTTACATCAAGCTTGATGACCATGACGATAATGATGCCGATAACGAGAATAACACGTTGAAGAGTTAACCTGGTTGCTTCAGCGGTCAGCCTCACGCCAGCCTTACGCCAGCCTGGCACGATGATAATTTTTCAAACTGAGGTTCTTTATCAATGGGAGATACTTTCGCAAACTCCTTACAGAATAAGGTCTGCAGAGCCCAGGCGAAGACGAATTTGGTAGCTTCAACGCTGACTTGTACAGATAGAACATGGAGCATAACTCTAGACGAGTCAAATTTTCAAGCCTCTTATCGGCCGTGATTGATTTCCGAAATACGCCTCTATTCAGAATTGTGTTATTCAAAATTTGAGAGAAGGGAGAGGCGTGACTGTCTATTTACTCTGGAAGTTGCATTGACAGTTTCTCACGAGTGTGAAATCTCAGGAGTGCTAAATTTATTGTGAAGACCATTAACTCAAGTTTTCGAAGAAAACTGGGAGGCTGTCGCCAAATATTTAAGAAGAAGACGAAAGAGGATTTTTATAGAGCTTCACCCCAGAAACGCTCGAGGCGCTTTACAGTACATACACTACTATCAGACACACACATCATTTTACAAACTCGCACACACATGAGAACCCACACACACGCACTATATATTATAAGCATATGGGCAAAACCTTCATTATAAGAAAACATTGACAGTCATTTCACGTATGAGATGGAGTATCTACTCTGACAGAAACGTTATGCAAAGATCTGAGTTTAATTATTGTTTAAATGCATCAAGGCTGGTTGCATTTCGAATCGTTGCTGGCAATGATTCAGAGTGCTGCAGCATATCTGTTGAACAGCACTTCTGCCTTGTTACACACCATTAATTTGTCACACTAGTCTTCAACTTGCAGCAAAACTGAATTCCTACATTTCTTTTTTCCTGATATTATATCGCACAGCATATCTATCATAAAGGACATCTACCCGCCTGCCATACAGCTCTTCTGTCAAACAAAACATCTGTCACACATCTGGCGTATCACACTTTAAAATCTGTCACACAGCACCATGTAACTCTCACCAACAGCTGCTGGACAAGAGATCGAGTTGGAAAGGGTTAACAACGGCATTCAGTGCAGGCCACAGCCGTCTGCAATGTCTACTCTGAAGCTGCACTTAAAATTTAAAAACCCTCAGCTTCGCTTTTCTTTGAGATGTGTAAAACAGGTAGACGAAAGTTGAGCGGGAATGGTTGTGTTCGGTTTCAAGTATTCATAGACAGAATGTATAGGTGCAGTTTAAATGCAGTCTCCGTTTACGAATGTCCCCATATTTTACATGGGAATGGACAAGACGTTCTACTGTATTCTTTCTACACTACCAGCGATCGTTTATACACTTAAGAAAAAAAAAGAAGTGTGACGGAAAAGAAACTTGCTGGTACAATGTTTAAAGGACGTGGGAAGCAAACATCACGTTCCGCTTTGCTACTTGTGTTTTTTAATCTTTCAGACAGAGTTATGGTTAAATAAAGTCACGATCTCAAAGCCTATGTAGACTACCTGCAAAACCCACAAACCTGTTGCGATGCTCTTTGGTCGAGTCCTACTTTCCAGATCTCTGTGGGATTTGATACTTGAAATTGAATGCCTCGCAAACCCTATGTCATGGCCTGATCGCAGTATTTGATTTGTGAGATATTATAAACAGGTATTCGAGCTACGATTTCATCATCGATCAAACTTGACGTTCAGAAGCTCAAACCTAAGATCTTACACTCTGAACTGGTCTCTTAAAGATAATAATAGTAATAATAATATAATAATAATAATAATGCTGCCTATAAGTCTCGTATCCAGGTTAATGCCCGCTCACACGACTTCACATTAGTATTAACCCCAGCAAGCCTGATCACTCCAGAATTTCTTACTCCTTGGAGAGCATACATTGCCACTGCCATTTACAGGCGCTCATCACCAGCACTGTGACATTATCTTCCACCCTTATGGCCAGGTACCCATGTTACAGTCGGGTGGACTGAGGAAAATGTGAATAAAATGTTTTCCCAAGGCACTTGCAACATGACCGTGAACGGGAGGCAATTCCACGATTATTTTTTTTTTCTAAACCTACAGTTAAAAACGCCATAACCAACTGGCCACTTTACTCCACATTTTTTTTTTGCAGTGCTGCTGTTTCATTATATGACTCATAACATAATCGAACCCGATTAATCCCAACTTCACTGGAGCATGCAAACAAGCTGTGATTAAGCAGAAGATAGGATTATGCGGTGTTGTGTATTATGACATTACATTATATCTTTTTTCTGAACGATTCACTCATTACAGAGTTTATATGTTGAAGTTCGGATCTTTTAGGACCGTAAAGTGAAGCACGCACAAAAGGCTTTTTCTGGTGTTCCGATCATATCGCATGTTACAAACTAGATTTATACTTGTATGTGAAGTTAAGACTTCCAAACTTAAAAACAAGCTTTCTATGATGCAAAATTTGTGAGTTAATGGTAACAAAACCGTGCTGACTATAATTATTCAACCAGTGATGTACACTGTATCCCACAGGGATGCCACTGTGACGTAATTTATTCTTCCCACGCGCAGCTGTTACCAGGCCTTATTTTCTGCTAACGGATTGTTTAATGATAGGAACTGTTACATTGTACAGCTACCCATTAGTTACGATGTTCACCGCGTTTGAGCTCAATCGTATATCTTATTAGTCATAATGTTAAGCAGTACGACATCAAACATCGTCTTCGTTGGTGTGTTTTAGGTTGCAGGAACCTAATTGGTTAAAAATAAAACTTGGAATATCAGAGTAGATAGTAGTAGGGTATAAAATCTGTCCAAAGGACAGAAATAATCATATAAACATGCAACCACACCGCAAAAGTGGTGAAATTTAGTCTTGAATTTGTAAAAACATAACTGTTACAGGCAGTGTTTCCCACTGGTTTCAGCGGATTTCATTTGTGCGGGCCTGTGATCTGCGAAAGGAGGCCAAATGTTTAACCCCTTTTCATATAAAATTTAAAATTGTGAAAAATCTAATTGAAGGACCCCCACCGTAAACAGTATTAATATAATTTGAGCACAGTGGTGGCACCAGACCCACAGACTAGTTTTGGCCATCTCGGAACGTTGCTGTAGTTCTAGGAGAAATTTTTATTGAATGGCTCAAAGAGGCTTTTACAGTCTGGCTCCTGGAACCTCAAGCCTAAGGCTGTAATCGATAAAGCACTTGTAGGATACAATTTAATGTTGGTAATACTTTATTGAGAATCGAGTGCTCGATTTCGCCGTATCTTAACCCTTTCCTTTAGCCTCGTTTCGTTGTTGTAACACAACACTGACAAACGCTCGCGGCTCACTCACCACAGGCGAAATAAGAGTTCGTCCGGTCAGAACCACGAGGCAATTCCGAGGACGGTATCGGAATTCATGAGCAAGCTAAAAAAAAAAACAACTCAAAGACAAGACAGTTTTAAGAGAATTCAGGCTAGTTATGGTATTATAATCGTTATTTACAATCATCTTGTTTTTGGGTTGTTTTGGTTTGTGGTGTTTTTTTTTTAAAACTTCATGGACGATACTGTCAGAATGCTTGAGATAAGTGCCTGTAAACAGCAGCAGCATTGAATGCTCTCCAGAGAGTTGAGAAGGTCCTAGAATGATCAGGCCTTTTGGGCTGGTAATAGTGTGAAGTCGCGTAAGTGGGTATTAGCTTGGATATTATTTTTATTATTATTATTATTATTTACGAGGAAGTACCCACCTTCTTTGAATGGGACAGTGGGAAACTACGGATCAATACCACGTTCCCTTTCTAAAAAATTTAATCGTCTTGCACTTTTCCCATTAGCACCAGTGTTGAACGCAGCGTTCAAGAACCACATAGAGCGAGCGATCAAAACAAATTAATAATTGTTGCTTTCTGTGAATTTTTTTCGTCTCAACCGCGATCCTGTCACTCGCCAAACCTCTAAAAGGCACAACAGACTACAGATAACAGCAAGTCTTTTAGTGAGTTTTATTTTTCACTGTATTCTGTGACTTCTAAGAGGCGCTGTCGTTATCACAAATTCAGCATGGATGACATGGAATTATTGATCACGTCCAGAAAAAGAGAAGGGGACGCTGGAGATTCACATGATTCACATGAGTGGGAGTGAACTCAACACAATAATGTGTGGCCGCATGGGAAAACACGTCGTATCTACGCAATGAGTAATTTTGGGCTGGGGCCTTGAAAAGTCAGATTTCGACATCCTGGGCCAAATTGAGATTTCTGCGGAATCAGAAAGTTTATCTTTCATTTCATGTAAATTCCATTAATTAAAATGAGCTTTAAATGTTGTTTCTTGCTTGGTGTTTTAATGAAGCACCGCTCGCACATAGGCGTGGTTTCAAATAATACTTCAATCTGATTTTTCTCAAAATCTATATATATAGGCAACGGTAAGTTGACAAATTTGTCTATAACTTTGAAACTAATAAAGATATTGACCTCAAATAAAGTGCAAAATTTTCAGAAATGAATGGGGATTAATATGTTATCAATAGCTCAATTTTCATATCGGAAAAGATGTGAAGGGTTTCCCATGCTCCCACACATCATTAGTCTATCTCTCCCCACATTCATAGAGGAAATGCACACCATTGCGGGAGGCCTCTGCTTGCAATAGAGGTCGCTAATCTCGTTCTTTGGTAGCATGATGCCAATCTTGCAAATTATACGCATACAAAAAGTTAGACATTTGTTTTGTTTTATGCACATGGAAGCTCGGCACCAGGCTAACGCAAAGCGAGAATAGTGATCCGTTATCACACACAGAAACCTATCGCAGTGATATGCCTTTACTTTAACATACTTTTCTTTTCTGCTTAGTTGATTGATGGTCAACATGCACTGTTGTTTTTCCCTTAAAATGGAACACTAGACTGGGCGGTCATGTCAAATAGAGGAAATAATAATGAATCAACGTCCCTGAAACATTGTCACTACAGTAGGAGATAGCATTATACAGGTGACGCGACATACAGATGGTGGCGATAAAAGCTGATTCGGTCGGTCGCGATATACAGGTGACATGTAATTCGGGTGGTCACGATCTACAGGTCATTCGGTATACACGTAGTCGCTATACATAGGTGACTTGTTATACAGGTGGTCACGATAGACATATCCATCACATAAAATAACTACAGAGGTAGGCTGTAGTCTGCCGTAGAACGTATCGTCTGGATCTCTATTCGCCAAGGCTGAAGGATCTTTCTCCAGAAATCTGGTCTTCCCATAACTTCTGAATTCTGGATGTGGACTTCACGCTCTGTCGCATTTGGTGTAATGAGCTCGCTGACTGAGAATCAAAAGTTTCCATCTACAAAAATACTGTTTTAAGAGTTCAAGGAATATGGCCTAACAGCAGATGGAATCTGCAAGTCACAACAGATTTAACGAACTAAAAGCGAATGGTTCTGTGCTAGAACACACTGTAGACAAAACTGATTACTTTCGGTGGATTCTTTTATCTCGAACTCGACATTTCTTGCAGATGTAATCTTTTGACTCGCAGCTCGCTAGTTGTCCTGTTTACGATCTACTAAACAAATAAACACGAATGAGAACATATTAACCTTTTTGGTGAAGGTAACGGAAAAAACACATACACATTCACACATACAAGCACTCAAGCACACACACAAAACACTCTGCACCACAAAGCATCCAGTCGGCCTAAAATGCAACATGGTTGCGGAAGCTTGACTTGCACCAAAACCCTGCGAGGGCGATGTGTGCCTTAAGTGTTTAAGAGTAAACAACGTCGGAAGAAGGATTGCACTAAGGTACCGCTTACATTTCACTGCATTCCTTAAAGATAGGAAATTGCCAATGAAACCTGGCATGAAACTATGCAATTTTAAATAGTCCCTACACATATAAAATCTCACAACTGGCCATGGGGAGGGGGGGAAGGGGTTGGATTTGAATTTCAAAGGTGCAAATACATTTGTAGATTCAGAATAAGTGAGGTTTAGCCATTCATGGCTACATTTTGTGATTGTTGCTAGGTGGGTAAGGTTACCCTGTTTACTGTGTGAAAAGGCCTAAGCTCTCAAAATCTAATTGGTTTAGAGGCATTTTTTTTGGTGTCAAACGTTGGAGGAAGATCTAAACAACATGTGTGGAAAGTATTTTGGCATGGGACCCCTG